>JASANG010001293.1:0-85456 GCA_030248215.1 Enoplolaimus lenunculus
GGTTCGATTAGTAAAGCTTAATTTTTTATCACTATTCAAAATGTATATATACGAATCGTTAGATTCTCCTTAACCAGCTTTATTCTGATTTTAAGTACGTGTGTAGGGAATGCAATTCCCGTAACAAGACGAGTGAATTTTGTTGTTTAGACAACAGTAGTATACAACTGATTTGGAGTAGGATAGAATAAGTTTTGCACTAACGGTTAGTATGATTTTCATGCAATACGCCGAAGTTTGTGTCACATATATGGATTCTTAGAACCCCTGTCTCCGAACAGAATCGCATGCATGCGACCCTCGAGAACCCGCAGCTAAGTTGTTCAAGAACTGGTTTGTTTAAAACTTTGGCCGTCACTTTCAAGGACAAAAATTACGGATGCTGCGACATCGGACGCACCCACTCTTAGTGGTTTCAGGGAACTATAACATTTTCAAACTTTAGTCCAAAATTTATAACTTTCGATACTTTGTCTGCAGAATATATCAATATTTCCTGCTTCACTCGCAAGTAAATAGATTTTCAGCTTAGAAGTTAGCACTGTCTAAGCTTCTACTGGAATCTTGTCATTTGAACAATGCATTTTGTAACCGGATATTCGATTCTGTTTGTGTTTCCAGTAAATATCGATGTCCGCTTTCTTATAAAAGAAATACTATGTGTCGTTGTAAACGCAGTTTTGTGCGGGTATACCTGGGAGTAAAAAATACAATTTCCGAGGGTAACGAATGGATCGGGTGCAGAAACCCTTACCACTAACACATCTATCTTCGACTCATGCGCTTGCGGTTATTATTTTTCTTTTAGAGCATCTGTTTGTCAGTCTAGGTTGGAACTGAGGGACATCAGACCTTACTACTAAGCAGCTGAAACAGCGGGCTAGAGCGGGGATCGAACTCTCAGCCTATGGATCCTTAAGCGAGCACTCTACCACTGCATTTTTCGTCGACTATATGTGTCGACCGTACACAACAATGTGCATTGCATTTATTGCATATGCATCAGGACAAGCATGTCTCACATGCTATACACTGCTTTATTTTAATTCGTTGGTTCTGGCCAAACGCACAGATTAAATAGCAAACTGATTTAATTAAAAACTCACCAAACTTTTGAGGCAAACTTAAATTGCTCATATTTTGAACATTCGTGGCCGATCGCAGTATGCTTTTGTTTGTTTATGAAACCTACGGGGTCAAAATTTGAACGAGTAAAATTACAAAAAAATGATACAATTGTTGATTACGCGATTTTGTTTCAAAATTCTTTGATTAGAAATTTGAAACTTTGCTTCAAAATCAGTTTAGTGTTTATTGGTACACAGTCCAGTGTTTGCAGCCCGGATCCAGGATGGAGGCGCAGGGCGTCCGCCGTCAGAAAAATTTTGATAAAATAGTCAGGTCAGCCACCTTAGACATTTCGACTTTTGCGAAACAAAAATTCGGTTCGGGGGGCTCACTCGCTTCGCTGGCGAAACCGTTTCACAATACAAATCCGTTTTCCCGTCAGAAATTTTGGCTTGACCCATGTTAGTTTCAGCGGTGTCCAGGTATGTGGTGGGTCTATTAAATAGTAGATTTAGATTCTAGATTACATTTTTTCGCTTAGGCTAAAGCTTAGGCTTAGGCTAAGGCTTAAGAATTCATTTTTGCAACGCTTAGGCTCAGGCTTAGGCTTAGGAATACGCCTAATCTACTGTTACGTCCCTTAAATTTATATTGACCGAAATTTTTCGATCCATAACTCAGCGTTTGTACATGCAGTTGCTCACTGGTACAGTTTACGCTATTCTTTATCTTCGGTTCAAAATTGTGGCATTTGTCACATACGATTGCATCCTGCAACTTTGGAAGGGTGATTTGGTTTAGGCTACGACTGAGTTTTTGTTCGCAAATAAAACAAATCATACAGATAATCATCACAATCGCGTTGTAAAATTACATTTTAGTGCCTTAAAAAGCATCATATTGGTGGCCCATGTTACTTTTAGGGACGTTCAGGTTTCTGGTGGGTCTGTAAAAGAGTAGGTTTAGATTCCAGGTTACATTTTTTTGCTTACGCTTAAGCTTAGGCTTAGGATTAGGCTTACGTTTAGGAACACATTTTTGCAACGCTTAGGCTTAGGCTTAGGTTTAGGAACACATTTTTGCAACGCTTAGGCTTAGGCTTAGGTTTAGGAACACATTTTTGCAACGCTTAGGCTTAGGCTTAGGTTTAGGAACACATTTTTGCAACGCTTAGGCTTAGGCTTAGGCTTAGGAACACATTTTTACAACGCTTAGGCTTAGGCTTAGGCTTAGGAGCACATTTTTGCAACGCTTAGGCTTATGCTTAGGTTTAGGAACACATTTTTGCAACGCTTAGGCTTAGGCTTAGGTTTAGGAACACATTTTTGCAACGCTTAGGCTTAGGCTTAGGCTTAGGAATACGCTTAATCTACTGTTGCGGCCCTAAAAGTAACACTGGCCGTACTGGTTTGCGTTATTAAATTTTTCCCAATAACGAAAGAGTGCCAATTGTTCTGTAGAAAAATTAAGCCTTAACCTGAGCCTAAGCTTCAACCCTTAGAGTGCTGACGAAAAGTGTACAAAAGCTAACTTTCAGTGCGCTACTACGAGTACTGCACTTCCGGGTCAAATGAGGGCAAACCACTGTTCGATAAGCAAAGCAAATTTGGAAGCATAATACTATACAGTATTAATGACATTGAAACGGCTGTCTTCCAAAAAGTAACGGCGCAACTCTTTTATTTGCATAATATTGGGGGTGTTGTAAACTTTCCCCTAGAACCTTTTTTCAGAAACATCATCGACAAGCAACTGAACCCATGTTAAATTTAAGGATCTGCCCACTAAATGTAAGTCTAAGCCTAAGCATAAACCTAAACTACAGCATGCTCTGAGCCTAACTCACCCAAACCTAACTTCATACCGGTCTAAACGCCTCCCAATAGGCAGACGTGTATTATTAACATGGGCCAGCAACTGAATCACAATTTCCACTTCACGCCATTCCAAACGAACGATATTCAGATTGAGTAATCGTACTGAACATTCCAGATGAAGCAGTGCTTTCGCCTCTTCCGCGTGTTGGCCATTGCTGTATTTCGTGTTGATTTGAAAGCTTTCGACTTTGTTGTTCAGCGTATAACAATTGCGGTTGCAACAACGTTGCCTGTTGTCGTCCAAAAAGTTGTTCCCACGATTTGTTGTTGCAGTTTAAAAATAACGGTGGACACGAATAAATGCTCGGTGCGTTCGGGATGTGTTCTTCGTTGAAAAAGTCATCACTTTCAAAATCCACGTCGTCCGATGATTCGGAAAGGTTTTCAAAGTTTAGTCGAGTTCCAGTCATATCGGTCGATGATGTTCGACTTGCTCCGCCACTGCTCAAAGTATCGCTGTTGTCTCCAGTCGTTGATGTGTTCGTTGGACCGGGAATGCTGGTTGTTCGTTTGGACACGACAGCTCCAAGTTTTAGTTCCGATGGCTTCGTCGGTGCCGACGGTTTGTCTCGTTTGCATTTAGTGCGTCGATTTTGAAACCAAACTTTCACCTGAAATGATGAAGACTTAAATTTTACGAACGGGTCAAATTGGAACAACTCTTGTCGTGGATGATACAGAAATTTCTGACGAGAGAAACGCCGCGGTTTGTATTAATGTTGAAAAAATCGCGAGCAAAGCGAACGAGAAGCCAAACTCAATTTTAATACTAAATCTTAGAGTAAAATTTTGGATGTCATTCCTGTCACGAGGCTTAGCCTTAGGTGCTCCCTAACTGGGATCCGCCCGTGAATTTTTTCATAACTTCCCGCATATTTGTACTTATGCTCACGTTGACGTCTAAGTTTAGGCTCAGGCTCAGGGGTATATGCTAAGGCACAGATATGCGTAAGACTTTGTCTAAGCTTCTGCAAAAGCCGAAAACCCAATCCTAAGCCTTAAATGTTGGGAAATTGTACACGAGTCATTGGGAGAGTTATATTTCAAAGAGTACGAGCTTTGCCTTCGGAGATCAGAGTAGCAAGTTTTTTTGTAATAGCTCCAATAATTTAAATCAACTGTTCAATGTTTGCTTTTTAAAATATATACATGTGGCTTTTCTAGCGAAAACCACGTTTAACATAAACTAGTAATCCGTATTTGCACACATGTGCAACTTTTAGAATGTAACAGGTTTAGCTACCTTTCACAGAACCGTTTCACACCGGAATTGTCAGTACACAAAATCGTGTATAAAGCAACTGTCATACCGTTTTACCAAGGAACCATTCTTTGCACTAAATGCCTTCCCGTTTTAATTGCTACTTGAAAATGCCACAATGTCTGCTAACTTCGGTTTTTAGCGTATCATTAATAATATCTGCAACCTAAAGAAGATAATTTCAGACCTAGAATTCCTCTTATTATCTGTATGTGTATAGTATCAAAATTTACTGTGTTCCAAAACCGTTATATAGTTCCAATAACGCTGAAAAGTTGCCCAAATTACGTATGTGGGGCATTCCAGCTTTAATATACAGATTTAAATTGATCTTCAAAACGGCTACTGTAGCAAAGAAAGTTTCAATCCCGCTTTACATTTATTAATGCTACCCCTGAATACTTGCTCACCTGTGTTTCGGAGAGTCCCAACGAATTTGCAAGTTTTGATCGTTCTTTGCCGACCAGGTACTGGTTCCGAACGAAACACTCTTCCAACACTGACAGCTGATCTGGTGTGAACGTTGTTCGTGGTCGTTTTGGGCGATCCAAATCAAGTGCTTTTGGAAATACCATTTCTTTGACTTGACCATTGGAGTCTAAAAAAATCAAAAATTTGACTGCATATTTTGTGATACTCGTACACCATGGTTTCGGCGTCTCTGGGCGATAGCCCTGCATTGAATCACACAAAAGCTTTAATGGTTTTCAGCGGTACCAAACACTGGATTATTGCACAATAAAAAGAAATTTGGGAAAACTACATTTGCGCCGGCAGGCATGCGCACGAGGGTTCGACTGCGTTTGTTTTGGTTCTCTAACCAATTCTGAAATATGGAATATGGAGTAAAATGTTGTTTAAACATTCTGGCACTTTGTCATCTTATCGTACGTTACACTTAAATCCCATTTCCACACACACCACCTTAATATTCTGGCTGTTATTATTTGAGGCGTCCCTGTTAAGTGCAATATTATTTGTTAATCTTGCAATTTGTTCGTTATTAATAACTTTTGCTAATATAAGGTTGAATTATTTCGAATCTCTGCAAATATTTAAATACGTACACTGCAAAAAATGGTGAGTCAAATTGACCCGATCCGAAATAGGTTCTACGAGTCTACACAAACTGAGTCAAATTCGACTCTGCCAAAGTCATACGTGCGTCTCAGTGAGTTGAAATTGACTCAAGTTGTGTAGTCCGTAGAGCCTATTTCGGAGAGAGTCAATTTGATGCACCAGTTTTTGCAGTGTATAAACCATACTGTAAATTAAATTGGTTTGTGTTATTGATATTTCCTAATAAAATTTTTAGACCCAAGCGCACTTTGAAATTTTTTACCCGCGGGTATACCCGCATTAAAATTTTCTTACCCGGCCCGGTTTACACGCGGGTGCCCGCGGGTGATATACAGCTCTACCTGGGAAATATTGCAATCTTGGTGAAACGTATCATTCGCCAGTTTTTGTTGTTAATCTGAGCATACCAATTAAAGTAATTACCACCGGACGCGAATGTTTACGAGCATATAAGTTGCAGGATAACGAATATCAAGAAACAAAAGTATACTAAGCTAAGCATAAACGTTCTCCAATGTTGCGAAGGGAAACAGCGAGCAGAGCAATTAAGAATTCAGACTTGATTACAGTTTATACAATTGAATGTTAAACTTTTGAAAGATTTTCAATTTCAACGCAAACATACCTTTAAATTTCAACACTTGACAATAGTCAGGAACTTTTGACGCGTTGCAGATATCGCTGGGATTTTTTTTATTTCGCTGTTGCTGAAGCTGTCCGAGTTTTGCACTGCAGTCATTATTATCAACTTGAACAGATAAATTAATCTGTTGACTCGCAGAACTGAGTCTGCAGGATGGCCAATAATCCATAACACCTGAGGTCGTCGGACGTGAAAGATGATATTTTGTATATTGTAGGATTTTACTCTAAAAATCCTTGAAAATGTTGAACTATTGAGTTAAATTTGAATAACAAAATATGTATTAATACAGTGTCCCGAATAAGTTGAAAAAATAATAAGATAATAACGGTCCGGTGTTCCTATTTTCGGTCTTAATCCCTAGTAGTCAATTAAAGTCCGAAAGTGGATAGGGTCCAAAATTGCCAATGACACCATAAACGCCAGTGATTCTAATGAGAGCGAGTAAATGCTTCCTGGACCTATAAAACTAAGTTGAGTACAGACTTTGATTCATTATTTAAAGTATTTATGTTACCTATATTTGCAGCAGCATATTAAAAGTATATTCCTAAAGTAATGAACATAAACCGTAAGAAATGGCCGGCATACGTAAAGGTGTGCGGCCTGGATATCAACTGGAGATGGATTAACAATAAATGACTCGAATAAGAGGGGGGAGTAAAGAGGGGTTCCCCATTTTGAGTCCGAATCAATAGGAGTCCGTATCCCTAAAAACAGTCCGCAAGCGGATAGAGTCCCTAAGCCCTAATTAAAGTCCGTAAATGTCAATTAACCCTAATTGTAACGCATAAATGACTCCAGGACTAAATTATTTGAGTTCGAAACTTTAAAGCGTGCGTAAATTTTGAAAGTACATTCTTATAACCTTGTATTATCGCTCAAGCTACTGACACAGGACAAATAAACGTTTAATTCATCGGGTAATTGCAGTACCGGATATATATCAGTAACGAAGGGCGGCGGAGCGTGGGTTAAAAATAAATAACAGTCCGTAACCGAATAGCAAGGGGGGTACCTTCTGGAGAGGCCAAATAAGTATCAGTGGAATACCCTTAAGCAAGGATAAAACACGGAAACTTGCCAGCAATATTTTTTAACCAAGAAAAGTGATCTTTAAGCCAGATTTTTAGTCTATTTATTTCCAGGTTTATAGGTCACTGTACTGCAACAAATGGTGAGTCAAACTGACTCTCTCCGAAATAGGCTCAACGGAACTACACAAACTGAGTCAAATTAGACTCCGCCGGAGTCAAACGTGCGACTCAGAGAGTTGAATTAGAAATTCAATTTGACTCTGATATTTTTTCACCGGAATTTTCTGGTATTTTCGGTATTGAAAATTTTTCTCTTTGAAAACTTAAGAAAAATTGACATATTGTTCTAACTCATTTGTCTAAAATTGTCCGTGAGTGTATTGCCGCGATTTTCAATGTGTGCCATACTCCAATATTTATCATATATTACCGACTGCATTCGTTTCAGGATTTTGGCATTCTAATTCATGTTTTTACAGCATTAAAAGCGATAAAATAGCGTTAAAAACAATTTTTTCGATACCACGTTTTTTTATTTTCCGGCCCTGGTTCCGGTATTTTTTAACTTTCCGGTTTCGGTATTTTATAATTCCGGTTGCACTTTGGACTCAAGATGTACGAACGGATGCCCTTAAAAATAAGACATAAGACGTAAACATAATCCGCCTTGTAAAAAAATAAGGTAAAAATATTTAAATTTGACCTTTAAACCAGATTTTCAGCACCATTGATTGCAGTACATTTCAACAAACTGAAGATTAGAAGGAAATGAAGTCTTTAAATGACACTTAAGTGAGTGCACCGCGCGTGGATGTGCAAAATAATTTAACAGTAAATAGATCAAGATGCACCTTGTTGACTTGTAAAGTTTTTGCTGACAGTACAAAATGCATTGACTTCTTGTCAGGTAAAACTACATTTTAATATATTTACTTCATAGATCAAGTATAATACGTTTCGAAACCAAAAATTATCGTTGATAAAGTTGAAATTTGAAATTTTGCCGCCTACGAACTAAACAGGTTCTTTTTGCTAAACGGTCAAAATATGCAAAACAAAATTAAAAGATAAGGAAAATTATAATTTATAGGGACTCTCTGGTGTCAGCCGGATGTACGCATAGTGTGGGTGACTTTTGCATACATAATTTTTAAACAGTGCACAATTAGGAACTTAGGGACTCGTATGTCGGTACAATTTTTTCACAGTATCGTAAACAGTATAACGTGGATGACCCATAAATGCGTAATTATGATTTTGTCACCCAGAAACTAAAACCTAATACGAATATTATAAATTAGGCTATGCGGTTGGTTAAATTTGTACACTTTTGGTCCTGTGTGGTAATTTTGACCATTTTTAGATTCATTTGTCAACCATATATTCTTAATCTTACTCATAATGAACCTAAAACAGGCCTGAAATGGCTCTAAAACTCAGTATATTCATTTTGAAGGAAACCGACCCACTACTGTCTATTTAAAACAATAAGTACATAACCAATGATTTTTCGTTTGGCGGCAAAAACTCAAACCTACCCCACAGGCATTTACCCGGTATACGATAGGTGACCGGTACGCCTCTGAACAAAAACCCACGGCTAATTACACTAGTATCTTAGTTTTAGAACCACAAATCCAATTGTTAAATTGTTATTTAAGCGAAAATTTCAATGGAAAATTGATACCAAATAAAATTTTAGCAGATTTGTTTGAAGTTGTTCAGTTAAAAACCTTGAGCAGTAAAATGCTGTCTTAAAACGACGGTGTGTGTTTGTGATGGAAAATAGTTGTTTTATAAATTTGAAGGCACCGGGATTCCGACCAATCGCTGAGCTCTTATATGTTGCATTGATCGCTTGTATGCAGTGTTCAAATTGCACCGAAATGCGTTTACAGTGTATAATTTGTGAAACAAATTATATTTTGAAATAAATTTTCACTAAATAAGTTGCAATCATTTAAATTATCATTGGCTGATAAACTTTTACGCTGACCATAGCTCACAGGGCCAATGTGTTACTTTAAGGGGCGTAACAGTAGATTAAGCGTATTCGTAAAGGCTAAACCATGGCGTAATCATTGCAAAAATTGTGTTCCTAAGCCTAAAGCCTAAAGCAAAAAAATGTAATCTAAACCGACTCTTTTATAGACTCGCCAGAAACCTGAACGCCCCTTAAAGTAACATGGACCGTTCACAGCGTGTTTTTTCACTGATGAACGGATTATTTTTTGCTCCGCGGTTTGAAACTTAAAATTAGTTGAATCTTTGCATTTCTACGTCTTAGTTGTATTTTCCGATTACTGACACATCGCAGAGAATTGTAATTGCACTCGCAATAAGTATTACTGTAGAATCGTTTAGTGTACAGCTCAGCAAAGGCTGATCCAGCTGGGTAAATGGTCATGGAGGTGATTGACGATACAGACATTGGCCCATGTTACTTTTAGGGCCGTCCCAGTTTCTGCTGGGTCTGTAAAAGAGTAGGCTTACATTCTAGACTACATTTTTTGCTTAGGTTTAGGCCTAGGCTTAGCAATACGCTTTTGCAACGCTTAGGCTTCGACTTTACGAATACGCTGAAGCTACTGTTACGAAACTTTTATCATTCGTTGCTCGTCGTTAAACTTTTGCTATACGAATTGTAGAGTCAAATTCGACTCACTTAGCGAATCAGTCAACCGAATTTGACTCTGGCGGAGTCGAATTTGACTCAGCTTGTGTAGTCCGGAAAAACCTATTTCGTAGAAAGTCAATTTGACTCACCATTGTCTTGCAGTGTACCCTAACACGACAAATATATATAATTGTTCGTTGTATCAAAACAGCATAATTGTAATTCACGAATTTGCATCGTAAACAACCAAACACGTGGTATCTTAAGGCGATGTCTCAATGGCAAACCAATAATTCGTTTAACTAAATTAAGATTTCGGGTAGTTTACACGAATAATAATCAAAACAACTCACTTTATTTACTATTTAACTGACAGCTAAATGTCGCTGATAGATGCGTTAAGTGTTTAAAGACTCATAAGAGTGTCCATATGGCATATCCAACAATTGTGGACTCAAAATTTGAAACGCACACAATATGGTTCGCATTGTTGAAATATTAACATGTAACCGAAAGCGGCACTAGGTGTTGTCAGTCAAGGTAGGAACCAGAACTTCAGACCTTTCTACTAAGCAGCTGGAAAACCGGGTTACGGGTGGTTTAGAACTAACAACCTTCTGTGTGTCAAGCAGACGCTATTACCACTGAGCCACGAAGCCCGCCTCTCCAACTGCATGTTTCGTCGACTATATGTCGACCGTATGCTGCCAGCTAGCATACATACAATGCGCTGCACTATATTGCATGTGCACATAACGAACAAGCATGTCTCACATGCTTAAAGGTGTAATAACGCTGCCAGAAATATGAAAAGTGTCCTTAGATTGAAATGAATTACGTAATTAATCGTTAAACTCAACTTGTCTTTTTAGTGTCATTGTAAATTTCGGCCAATGTTACTATAAGGGGCGTAACAGTAGATTAAGCGTATTCCTAAGCGTAAGCCTAAACCTAAACGTTGCAAAAATGTGTTCCTAAGCCTAAGCCTACGCAAAAAAATGTAATCTCGTATCTAAACCTACTCTTTAATGGACCCACCAGAAACCTGGACGCCCCTAAAAGTAAACATGGGCCTAAATTTCAAATTATGTTAATATATTTGACGATCGTGAAGTTTGGTAAATTAGTATTACTAGTGACCATGGTAAAGCTTAAAACCATAAAGCAGAGTTGTGTGATTTTCATATTGATCAAGCCGAATCATAAACGATCCCGGAAGTATTGCTCGTGACAATAGTGTGAGGTTCTCGGAAGTTTTCGAACGCTGAAATATGCGTAAAAATTCATTGAACTCAAACGATGCGATGCTAACTGACCATTTAAGCTCTCAAGGAGCATTGTGATGCTGTTGGCAAGAACAGCCTAATTAATCGATAAAATACACGGGCGTCCACAGAAAATTATGCTTGGGGGATCAGAATAATTTTGGTTCGTCCCTACAGTTGCAACTCAAGATTGTTTACATTTAGATCGGGAAATTTGGATTGGCAGGAGCCAAGTTTGGGGGGTGCATGGACCACAATGCCTCCCGTTGGGACGCCTGTGATAAAAGAGCAGTTGTTATTAACTTAAACTAAAAATAAGTAACACTTATTAACGTAATAAGTTCAAATACCTGTGGTATTTATCCATGAGTGCCTTTGCAATCTATTTTGCTATCAAATGCAGTAGTTTACATACAAACAAACTGTTTAGAAGTAATTTTGAATTTCCGTTAAACTCAAGGTCCAACAATTTCGTTGCAATAATGAAACGGTTCGTAGTTAACTTTATTGTTGTTAAAGTAAACGTTGAATATGGTACTTAATACGTCCAATTAGCCTCTTCACGCCAAGTAATAAAGGAAAAATGAGTTAAATTTTCTGACTAACATATTTAGTTCAAGGCAAATTAAACCTCAAAGCGTAGATTGAACAGTTTAATAAGTTTAGTTTATTTAGCAATGATTATATCGAAGAAAACTCAATTTGTACGCAGTGTTATGAATTACAAGACTATTAATCGCATCTTATACGTTGTCCCACGGTCAGAATTTTTTAAAAAAACTGGGATTTTGAAAATTTTTGCATATTTTAGCTTCTCATGTGGTTTCATCTTATAATTTTACGTCAAAATATAACATTTTGAAGAACAATACAATTTCTGAATTCCTAACAGCCACTCGCAACCGAAAGAATAATTTTTGTTTAACAGTTTATCAATTATTTGTCTATGGTATGCCACAGGCAAAATTACTAAATATATTTACGCCCTTTATAATATATACCCCCATCTCATTTAAATTAGCGCGTTGAGTGTTGATTAAGTTGTCTCTGGATTTAGACATAATGGAGTTTCCTCAATACATCGTCTTTAGCTTAGGCTTAGATGTATTCGATTTTATCTGAGCCAATGAAAAAAGAACTAATACTGTAAAAATAGTGAATAAGTTGATATAATAAATTTTTTAATATAGTGGCAAAATTGAACCTAACGTTACACGAGGGGCCGATTAGTCTGATGAGCCTCGGGGTATAGCGAAATCAGAGTTATTTCTCTAGTAATTGCATTTTCAAATGAACGTTATCGCTATTTGCAATCCTTCAAAATTAAAGATTTATTTTCTATTTTTTACAATTTAAGGGAAAGCATATGTTGTAGAACCAGTCCGCAACTGATGTAACATATTTGTCTAAAATATGCTTTGAGTCAAGAATTTTTAAACCAAATTTACAGACATGCCGGTGTTCCAAAACGTAAAATGACATTTTCGAACAATCAAAACAGAATTCACATTTGCATGGTGAACTTAAAACGATTTGTTGACGTTTGACTGTTCGCTTTGATGCACTTGTGTTATTTTTTCATCAGCCAATAAGAAAGCGATTGCAATAAAGTCAGTGAACTTGCATGGTGGTTGTTCACACTTGTGAACTAAAGTTGCAGCGATGATTTTTAATGAATTATTTGCAGCTGCATGTTTTTCGACCAGAATTTTGGACAAAACTTGCAAGTGTAAGTCGCAACTGCAGCGTCTCGTAGCAAAAGCTTTCTCATGTGAATAGAGCTTTTGTATACATATTTGGTTCATATTTAAAATTCAGGATTTTTTTGAACTTAACTATTAACAGAACTGAATATTAATTAAAGCAAATTTTGTTGAAATTTAATTCGAAATTTCATAAGGACTTTTAGTTAAATAATTTAAAATATAATCATATCAAACTCAGGCATTGATATATAAATTTTCACCTATGCTGCTGTAAATTGCTGTACCAGGATCATGTTTTCGTTTGGCTTTGTTGCTGAAAGTGAACTTCAATGAAAACGAACCTTTTGGTCGAAAAACATCTTCTCAGCCACCTTTAATGTGAAATAAAATTTACACCATCTCCAAATACAGTTTACACCAGTTGGAAGAGCTTAAAGATACATTATATTTATTGCAGCCTTTTACATACCGCTGGATGGGTTGCTACTGTAGTGTTGAGTGTTGCACTTTTGTAAATAAACTGCATACCATCTGTGTGCAGTCGGCTTTTACAATGTATTTCGCTTTCCTCTGCAACAGTTTTATTCTTTATGTTATTGTAAACGCTTAATAACGTTAGCTTTATTACAGGCTGGGGGTAAGAACTGTACACGCTGAACCATAGGGTGTGTGCGTTTCCTGAACCGTATTCGTTTTTAACTGTTTGGGTTATTTATCAAAAACATTCTTGAAATGAGAGCAGTTTTAGTTTGTACTAAAATTAGAATTATACCTTGACATCGTTCAGATATCAAATCTAAAGTTGGTATGCTAAATTTCAAGTTAAATGTTTCATTAAAATTTACCTATATTTTCAAATGTTCGTAACACCAAGAGTGGATGATGCATACTTCAACAAGAGTATGCAACTGGGTACATTCTGTGTGGAAAAGCATGTACCCGGTACGCGTTGCGTTTTTGGCCTACCCCGCCCCTTTATTTATAGGGGGTATAGCCGGTACTCACCGTGACACTTTATGTATGCGGCATCAAAAATGCTCCACTTGTAGTTTAATTTAGAAGTATTCATGTGATAGCGACCCAACTCTGAACAAGGACGGGGGATCGGCCAAGAACGCAACGCCCGGTGGTACATTTTATACCATGCGGAGCCCCAAGAGTTGCACACTCTTGTATTATGCACTCTTGATAGCACTAATTATTAGCTTGATATAGGTTAGGTAACGCTTGAATCAAATAGTTATGAGTTTAAAAATTTCACAACATTCAAGTTGATCCTAGTTAGGTACTGCGTGAAAATTGTTATCCACAGGTTGACAACTTTCTAGCACATACGCATAGAATATTCTAGTATTTGCTTTTAACTGCAATCTGTCACCATCCTCAACCTTTGTGCAAAGTCAAACCGTCAACTATTAGCCAATCAGCTTGCGGCTGTATCCAGTATTTTAACACCAATCAAACAGCATTTCACATCGATTGCCAACCGGACGTTTCGCGGACGTGAGGGCTCACAATGGGTACTGTTCAAGATTTAGACGATCAGCATAAAAACGAACTCGTCGACGGCATCGCCAAAGCGTTGAAGCTCAAAAAAGATGGCTCGTTTGTGGTGATAGGCGGTGGCGAATGGAATTTAGGCCGACAACTTTCAGTCGCATGCGGAGCGAACACGTATTTATTCGCCGACAACGACGAAACTGCAATCAAAGCTGCAGAAGATGAAGAAATTTTCGTTACCGAACTCGCATCGTCGAGTGATACTGCTGCGATTGGCAGTCTGGGTAAATTTGACGGTTGCCTGCTAAAAAACTATTTCGAATGTAATCGTGCATCCGAAGACTTATCGCTGACAAGCTTGTTTGAGTCACTTTGGAAAATACTGAAACTAAACTGCCGGGCTGTTCTTGTAATTCGAAGGACACCGAAATTTCCAGCACCACAAGCGTTGAAGCAACGTTGGAGCGAGCAAGTGCCGAATGACGATCAATTAGCTGAATTGTGCAAAAATGAAGATGCAACATTTGAACTCGAGCAATCGACACTTGAGTTGAAATCGAAACTGAGCAAAGATAAGCTAAAAGATGTATTGAAGGCGTACAACTGTGACGATAACGATGTTAACTCGGTACTGTGCGACGTTGGAAGCCAAGTTGAATTCGATGACGAGATCACTATTATCGCATTAACTAAAGTTATTGATTAAATTTATTTTGAATCATGTCAAAAATACAAACCCGCTTTACGTTTGTTGACAAAAGCATATATGTTCGTACTAAAATAGTGTCTCTGACATGCGCTAAAAAGCGTTTACATAATAGCGTTTACTGCTCAAGTGATTCGTTTAGGGATGTTTTTCATCTTGGAAAAAGCTGTTTCCAAATCGCTGTCGGAAACATGCAAAGGTGGCGCTATACTTTTGATGACGTCGGACGCCGTCCGTCACCGCACGGTGCCTTACGTGCGTCGACTCATGACACTGCATGTCAATTTGGCAACAAAAACACACTAACGTTTTTGTTTTTGACACGATTTCTAAAACCTAACCCAATTTTGAGTGCAAATTTGAAATATTTATGAAAACATGTTACGGGATATGAACAAATTTGAACTGAACTAAAAATAAAATTGATACACGGAGGAGACAGCAGCAGGGATGGGCGGTCTCGGTCACAAAAGCGAGACTGAGACCGAGACCGACACTTTTGGTGTCGGTATTGGTCAATTTTTAACCGTTAACGAATAGAAAAATAAGATTTTTTAACAAAAGGTTTGAATATTTTTATCTGCTCTGAATTGCGGTTTCATACCAATTTAACTAATTAATCGCAGCCAAAATTCATTTTTGACATTATTTTTCAATTGGCTACTGTCGTCATGCCTTTCAAACAGGCTCGGAGCAAATCACACAGTGTCGAAACACTGCTCGGTACAATCCCTCATTCAGAGCTATAGTGTTGTTTTGGCTTCCGGGCGAACTGAATAGACTGGAAAAGTTTTTAACATAGCGTGACGTTATAAATGCGGATGACCCATATTTTTTACGCGATGCCATATAAACGTTTTAAACGCGAAAATGCAACTATTTGGGCTTTGTCATAATAAAATCAAAGTGTATTGGGTTTCCTTTCAAAAAGTTAGTAGGCGAAATGAGCAAGTGCTTCCGGGCCAAGGTTACGATCTAAGGTAAATTTTTGTGACTGCTTCTCTTTGGTCTCGGTTTGCAAACCGCCGAGAGTGAAAAAAAGAGCGAGACTGAGACCGAGACCGAGACCAGCCAAATCCCGAGACTTGTCGAGACCGAGATCGAGACCGCCCATCCCTGGGAGACAGAAAACGAAATCAGAGAAGGAAATTTGCGCAGGACCGGACAGGAGCAAAACCTGTCAAACTTTCGGTTCTGTGTTTAAAAATTTGGGATTGCCGAATTGGATAGGTTTGAATCACAGTCACGTTAACTGATTTCGCTCCTGAAACTATTGAGTATATGCCTCGATGTATCATCGTTCAAGGTATTTCGTTAGCGTATTCTTCACGTCAGTAAAGCGGCCCATGTTACTTTAAGGGACGTCCAGGTTTCTGATGGGTCTATAAAACAGTAACTTAGATTCTAGATTACATTTTTTGCTTAGGCTTAGGCTTAGGAACACATTTTTGCAACGCTTAGGTTTACGCTTAGGCTTAGGAATACGCTTAATCTACTGTTACGCCCCTTATAGTATCATTGGCCAGTAAAGCTATGCATGCAAAACAAAAATTTCGGCCCAGGTATCTTTTGGGCCTGTCCCGTTTTATCGAACGATTGCAATAGACTATAATTGCAGTTCAGACTACTTTTTTGCTTATGCTTAGTCTTAGGTTTAGCATTAACACTTATTTTTACGCTCAGGATTAGGCTTAAGAATATGTGTAATAAGGAACATGTTTACGCCCATATCAACAACATTGGCTGCAATCCGTTTTGACAGTTCAAACTGAAACCAAATTTTGCGTCCAGGTCAAAGTTTATATTAATAACGATCCAAGTTTTCCGCTTATACTGGGCCAAGTTGTGCCATAGCAACGAAAACGTTGACATTGTCTAAATTTAGAAAATCCCAGAATGAATCTAATTATGTCATTTTCGCTAC
This sequence comes from Enoplolaimus lenunculus, assembly GCA_030248215.1. Taxonomy (NCBI): domain Eukaryota; kingdom Metazoa; phylum Nematoda; class Enoplea; order Enoplida; family Thoracostomopsidae; genus Enoplolaimus; species Enoplolaimus lenunculus. The sequence continues at coordinate 16,685 of JASANG010001293.1, forward strand.
AATTGTTCAGTTTATATATTCTGTGCAATAAAAGTTATTTTTGCTTAAAACCTTATTGACCATTGCGTGAGTCGCATTTCATTAACATATCCTGTGTGTTCTAAAGTTCTTCGGCCCATGTAACGATCAGGGGCGGAGAGTTTTTCTGTGGGAGTAGAACAGAGTAAGCTTAAGCTTTAGACTAATTTTTTTTGCTTAGCTTAGGCTTAGGCGTAGACTTAGGAATATGCTCAATCATACGCTTAGGTTTAGGCTTATGCTCATAGACTTACGTTTTGGAACATGCTTATAATACTTTTCAGCCAATGTTCTTTACATAGGCCAGTTCTTCTATGGGAAATATTTTGACCAATGCTCTCAAAAGTGGCGAGCAAATAGCGACGGGATGGATCTATGATCTGGTGGGGCACGAGAACCAGACACCATTTTTGTATCGTTTAAATATTCAAAATATAAATTTTGTATGGGATTGATGGCGAGGGTCAATTCCGAGGTCCCCTCGAGGTCGTTCCTTCGTGGGTGGGACGTTTTTCTATGGAACTGCAATAGAGTAATCTTAAGCTTTAGACTAGTTTTTTGCTTGGCTTAGGCTTAGGCTTAGGCTTACGAATATGTTTACTGTTCCGCAACTGTTCTTTTCTTTGGCCGTAGGTAGAACTGAAAAAATTATTCTTTCAAAGAAGTAAATATCTGTTTATTCTATCTTACGTACTATAAAATAGCTTGACAATACAGAGACAGAGCAAATACATGGTCTTTGTTGTGCATATGTTCTGTTCATGTGTACGGTGCATTGGGTTTTTTTCTGTTCAGTCTACTTGGCTACCCGAAGCACAGCGTTCAGAGTGTTTTATACGGGGTTTAAATGATTTTTTCGTTTCGTTAGATTTCAGGGTACGCATAGAGTCTACTTTATGGTTTGGGCTAACAATCGACCTCAGACTCTAGCTCCTGGGGAATTTTTGCGGAATAAAATTTGGTAAATTTTGATGACGAACGAATTTTATAACTTGCGTTTGTTGATTGGTCAATTTTTGAAGATTGGATTTGTGAAATTTTTCAAAAACAGCTTAAATGCATATTTTAGCAACACTTTTCCAACAGTTGGCTGCACCTCAGGTACCAGCATAATTTTTGACGTCTGGTTCCGTTTCCGCTTTTGATGCACTCTGGTTAATACTACATCACTCGTTTTAATCGGCATATTTACTTAATTCTGCCATAGTTTGGCCCGTGTAAAGATTAGGGGCGGAATGTTTTTCTGTGAGACTAGAATAGAGTAAGATTACAAACGGTACGTGGCGGGTAGTGCGAGTCTGTTTCGGTAAGCACATTATTAAAGCTCTGATTGGTGTTTTTGAAGTGAATCTACTTAAAATCAACCATTTTGATTCGTCCTTCTATTTGGTACTGACAATGTTCTCCGCAGAAATATCCATTGGTTACGGACGATGACGTTGCATAATGTATTTCAATGGGAGCATTTAGTCACATTAAAGGTTGAACCGAATATTTATCGAGCTGTTTATATTTGGAAAAATGTTAGAAATTGATTGGTTTCTAGCACGATTAAAAGCGCTGAATACCCACCCGGTGCATGAGAATCTGGTAGTTCGACTTATTGGCTCATGTATAAAACGGCCCATGTATAGAACAGGGCTGGAACAGTAGTATAAGCCTATTCCTAAGCCTAAGCCTAAGCGGATAGATGAGCCTATTCCTATTCCTAAGCCTAAGCCTAAACCTAAGCCTAAGCAAAAAAAAAATTTGTCTAAAGCTTAAATTGACTCTATTGTAGCCCCTCCGGAAAACGATCCGGCCCTGTTCTATACATGGGCCTATAAAACAAAGCCGGATCGTTTTATTGCGGGGCTGTAATAGTCAGTTTAAGCTTTTTAGACTAACTTTTTTAGGCTTAGGCTTAGGCTTAGGCTTAGGAATGGGCTCATCCTTGCGCTTAGGTTAGGCTTAGACGTAGGCTTAAGAATATGCTTGTTCCGGCCTTGTTCTATACATGTGCCGGTTTATTTATGGGCACGTGAACTGAGCGGTAGCTTCAAGGCCCAAAAGGGCTCAGCGTAGCCGCGGTTAAAACCAGCCCCGGTCTAGCCAATGCTTCACCTTGCTAAGGCGCAAAATACACAGATGAGACACACTAACTGTTTCAGCACCTATTAACCAACTGGCTTTAAGTGCTACACACATTTGAGAATATGATAACTTTGTTGGTCTTCAAAACCAAAATAGCCCATCGCAGGCCTCTCGTCTTATTTCAAAAATGACGTCATGGCCCAACTTATCTGATTTTGGTTGTAGTCACTTGCTAAATCAGTTATGCAAACCAGAATGAACCTATTGCTGGATGACGATAAATTACGCAACTGGCCAGGTATGCTAGGATACGAAGCATTTCCTACTGTATAATATGTCGCTATAGCAATCACATATGTAAAAACACTATTAGTTATTATGCCATTTGCTTCATAAAAATCAGTTGTTTATTGCTACACTGTAAAAAATGGTGAATCAAATTGACTCTCTCCGAAATAGGCTTTCTTTTCCTGACCACACAAACTGTGTCAAATTCGTCTCCGTCAGAGTAAAATTTGACTCACGGAGCGATTCAGTGAATCGAATTTTACTCTGGCGCAGTCGAATTTTGATTCAATTTGTGTAGCCATGAAAAGCCAATTTCGGAGGGAGCCAATTGGACTCACCATTTTACAGTGTATAGTAAATAATTAATGGTAAATCTGGACACAATGCTTCAAATCTAAGCCCGTATTTTCAAATATGAGTAGCACCTATCACCAGCTGGTGATAGATCCTGTAACTTTGGAACCCGCGTATGGTGAGGTTCGAAATTCAGCACATTGTACGCGTTTGATTTGCCCTACTTCTGTACCAATTTTGAGATCTGCAACTGCACATGTTCGACAGTTTGAATACCTATCGCTAATTGATGACAGGTGCAATACGTATTTGAGAATATGGGCCCTAGTAAAGATGTATGAAAAGAATATGTAAAAAAGTGAAAATTAGTAAGGTTTTCGCTATTTTCTCATTAAAAATTTTGATTTATGTTGATCGAGTATTTGCTCAAAATAGCTGTTAGGTATTAGACTGAGAAACACGATTGCATGGGTTCAGAAATGTTTTATATTCATCATTGAAGGTGTACCTAAATGAAGATTGGCTGATTGGCTGACGGATTATAGGGGTCACATATTTGGGTTTTGACCACATCGGAAGTCTGGGGTTTCTTTCGTGTTTTATACGGCTCACACAGGCACGTAGCTTGAGGGAACCAGGGTAAGAACTGAGCACCCCTAGATAATTTTTGCCCCCCCCCGCGCTAATAAAGTTTCAGCTATTCTCGTATGCTCACGTCTTCCGCATGCCCGTACTAAAATTGGTTTGGACCCTCTAGCAGGTTGAGCTGGCTACTGGTCTGGGTTCACACCATATACACGTTAATTTATCATCATCATTCTGATGTTTCCTAGGAACGATTTACTAGTGAGTGGGCAATTGTTAAGCAAGCACTGGTAAAGATTGCTTTTCTCTCTGTGGCTTCGCCAAGGGTTCATTTGTGTTTGGTTTTGTAAATCTAAAATATCGCTCATTAAGCTAATTCCACAGTCACAGTAAAGATTTTGTAGCTTCGTTTTAGCGAGGCTGTAGCCAAGGGCGGGGCAGGGTAGGCCGTCCCTTGAAAGTTTTTAGGACCCCCTAAGCTAATTTCGCAGTCACAGTAAGATTTAGCAGTTTCGTTTTAGCGAGGCTGTAGCCAAGGGTGGGGCAGGGTACGCCGACCCTTGAAAGTTTTTTAGGACCCCCATAAAAATGCTAAAACCCTTGTATGCCCCTCCTGAACAATTTTCGCCCCCTAGCAAGGTGTGCTGGCTACAGGCGTGCATCTTAGCTTGATCCAGTACATTCGTAGAGTTATACGGTTTAATAAGGGGTGTATGCAACGCAAACCCGCGATTTGAAATTTAAAAAATCAACAACGGGTAACAGGGGTTACCGTAGCGTTTTAGGACTTTGACAGCAAAAAAATGTTTGTTCTCTATGGATCTTCCACAGAAGAAAACTGAAGTTATATACCCTTGGCGAAATGAAATCGTATCTACACGTATGCATATAATCACGCAAACGAACTATGGTTTGCCTTGTACACTCACAGGCCTGTAGCCAGCTCACCTTGCTAGGGGAGCTAAAAATTGTTTAGTAGGGGCATTCATGGGTTTTTAATGACTTGCAAACAAGGTTGAAAGTTTTCTAGGGTTCTCGAAGTATTTCCTGAGCGGCTGAGGCACCCTAGTCTCCCTTTGGCTGTGGGCTCGTACGCTCAGCTCTGCCTAGTCACATATAGGAGGCATATGCTTGAAAAGGCGCGAGCTTGTGACGTCACACGCGTATGCGGTATAAACAGCAAGACGCAACTTCTCGAATGTTCTATTTCGAAAACAACAGCGACAAATTTTGTGTTTTCTATCATAATACAATACGTTTAGAAGGTTTGAACCGAGTTGTAGCAACTTATTCCACTTTATACGAGGGTTCCGGTCGAAAAATTGGTTTCTCGTCATAAACTCGTATAATCCCAGTTGCTATTTTCTTAGCTAAAAAGTTATAGGATATGGCGGACATACATTAGATTTAAAAATATTTGCTTTTTCGGCACAATTATGGATCGTACACGTGTCTACACTGTAAAAAATAAGCAGTCAAATTGTCTTGCTCGGAAACAGGCTTTTCCTGACTGCACAAACTGAGTCAAATTTGACTCCGCCAGACTCAATAGTGAATCGAATTTGACTCTGGCGGAGTCAAATTTGACTCAGTTTGTGTAGTCAGGAAAAGCGTGTTTCCGAGAGAGTCAATTTGATTCCCCATTTTTTACAGTGATACGTGATGTAAAAAATTGTCCAGTCTCTTCAATTCGACACGGGTACAAACAGCACTGTAAACCTGAAATTGTAGATACAATACAGTGTGCTCTACCACTAACTGGGTCCGTAGCCAAAAGCCCCCCTGAAAAAATTTTGGCCTCCTTTTAAAACTTTCAACCTTGCAGCTTGCTTGCAAGTCATTCAAAACCCTTGAATGTCTCTCCTGAAAATTTTTTAGCCCCCATAGCAAATTGATCTGGCTACGGGTGCCTGGGGTTCAAACAGCACTGTAAACCTGAAATAGGTACAATGCAGTGTACTTTATCAGTAGATTTGCCCTGAGTCTGTTGACAGGATATCTCAACAGAAGTCATACTCTATTTCTCTCCACGTCTGGTGTTTGGACAATTTTTTGGTTTGTTTTGAAATTCTGCTATTTTGAAACGCTACTATTGACACAGAATAAAGTTGATCGTTGTTTGCTTTGTGTGATTTTAATGGGAGGTAATTCATCAAGATTAAGCATTGGCTTTACCATTTATCTGCTTTGCGTTGCAAATCAAAAGGATAAGTTTAGCGGCTTGAACATATTATCTGTGTGGTCTTGCTCGCTAGAAGGGAAGTTGCTGATTTCTGCAACCAAGGAATATATGGCCCACAACTTTCATATGCTCAACAAGCGGTTTTGCAGGCTGCTGAATAACCAGCAGAGGTTAAAAAGTTATCTTAGACCCTTCACTCGCTCGCAGAAAAAAACTAGGCGAGGTTATCCCATGAAACGAAATTCTGGCCACACATCCCTTCACAACATTTAGGTTGAAGATTTTGCATACTTTCATAGACTAACAAAAATCTTAGTTCAGATTCTAATCAACGTAACTAGATTTTTTCTAGTGATCTTAGTCAAATGGTGTTTATGGTTTCATCGTTCGACTTCTAATATTGAATTCTAACAGAAGGAAATGAGGTGTTTTAGCAAGCGGAATTATATATTAACTTTAAATTTTACCAGACACCGATTTGACAGCAAACGTAGCATTGCTATTGGACCGATGTTTACCAGGGTGCAACCGGAGGTCTGTCTCCGGCTCCGGCAGAAATCGGTCTCCGGCTCCGGTTCCAGCAGAAAATCGAGTTGCGGCTCCAGCAGAAAATCGGGCTCCAGAAAATCGGGCTCCAGGTAATCGGGCTCCGGCTCAGGCAGAAAATCGGCTTCCGGCTCCGGCTCCGGTAAAATTTTTGTTTTGGTAGTAAAATTTTGCATAGTTTTACAAAGTTTATCTTTTTAGCGCGTTTCATTTTAACGTTTGACACAAATTTGTGGAAAAATTACTGAGATTTCGTATAAAATAACAGTAACACCAAACAATTTAACAACACATTACAGATATTAAAAAAACAGCAGAAAAAATATTAAGAAACAATAACGGCCGAAATCTTATTAATTATTAAATTTTCTGAAACATAATCGCGGAACAGCAAATCTATTTCTAACATTGAAGTTTTTGAGACAGGATTTGTTAGCAATTTTCAGAAATTCCTTAGGGTCGTAGAGACATGGCTGAGGTATACCGCTCTTTGATTTTGCAAGTTAATCGATGTTGCCAGAATACGGTGCGATTTGTGAGCTTCAATAGTCGTGACTATGCAGTGAAACAGATAAATAACTCGGGTGGGAAATGCGCATTACTGTAACAGCCATTATGTTGCCACACAATGCACTTATGAAATTCAATTAACTATGGTAATACAAAGCCATAGGTAAACTTAATACGTTTTGTAGAGAACTTCAATATACATTCATGGATTCCAAGCAAAATGTGTCTACATTTCAGAAATAATTTCGCTTTGCATTCAAGAAAAGCATCTGTTTCTTACAAAAATATTACAGAAATTTTGCTGTCCGCAATATGTTTCAGAAAAATTAATAATTAACATGATTTTGGCCGCTATTGTTTCTTAATACTTTTCCAGGTTACATCAAGCGAATGCTCTGATCTAATTTACCATACTTTTAATAGGAATATGAAACATATCCCTTTTTGCTCAAGTGCTGAGCATTTTTTTTCTAGTTTCAACCGCTTTACCAAGCTGCTGCATTAATCCATGGGGGTGACATCGTCCGTTGCGGTGAAGCTAACCGTCTGTGTGAAACCAACCTTTGGGCTGAAACCGACCGTTGAGGTGAAACCAGCCGTTAGGCTGAAACCAACCTCTGGGGCAAAATTAACCGCTGGGGTAAAATTAACCGCTGGGGTGAAACGAACCCCTGGGGTGAAACGAACCGTTGGTACAAAACCAACCGTTGGGGTGAAACTAACCGTTGGGGTGTAACCAACCGTTGGGGTGAAACCAACCGTTGGTGTGAAACCAACCGTTGGGACGAAACCGACCGTTGGGGTGAAACCGACCGTTGGGGTGAAACCGACCGTTGGGGTGAAACCGACCGTTGGGGTGAAACCAACCGTTGGGGAGAAACCGACTGTTGGGTGAAACCAAACGTTGGGGTGAAACCAACCGTTGGGGCGAAACCAACCGTTGGGGACAAACCAACCGTTGGGGCAAAACCAACCGTTGGGGTGAAACCGACTGTTGGGGTGAGACCAACCGTTGGGGTGAAACCGACTGTTGGGGTGAGACCAACCGTTGGGGTGAAACCAACCGTTGGGGTGAAACCAACCGTTGGGGTAAAACCAACCGTTGGGGTGGAACCCACTGTTGTGGTGAAACCATCCGTTGGAGTGAAACCATCCGTTTGGTGAAGCCAACCGTTGGGGTGAAACCAACCGTTGAGCTGAAACCAACCGTTGGGGCAAAACCAACCGTTGGGGCAAAACCAACCGTTGGGTCAAAACCAACCGTTGGGGCAAAACCAACCGTTGGGGCAAAACCAACCGTTGGGGTGAAACCAACCGTTGGGGTGAAACCAACCGTTGGGGTGAAACCGACTGTTGGGGTGAAACCAACCGTTGGGGTGAAACCAACCGTAAGCTCTATAAAGTGGTGGTGCAAAACCAACCGTTGGGGCAAAACCGTTGGGGCCAAACCAACCGTTGCGGTGAAACCGACTGTTGGGGTGAGACCAACCGTTGGGGTGAAACGACTGTTGGGGTGAGACCAACCGTTGGGGTGAAACCAACCGTTGGGTGAAACCAACCGTTGGGGTAAAACCAACCGTTGGGGTGGAACCCACTGTTGTTGTGAAACCATCCGTTGGGGTGAAACCATCCGTTTGGTGAAGCCAACCGTTGGGGTGAAACCAACCGTGGAGCTGAAACCAACCGTTGGGGCAAAACCAACCGTTGGGGTGAAACCAACCGTTGTGGCAAAACCAACCGTTGGGGCAAAACCAACCGTTGGGGCAAAACCAACCGTTGGGGTGAAACCAACCGTTGGGGTGAAACCAACCGTTGGGGAGAAACCGACTGTTGGGGTGAAACCAACCGTTGCGGTGAAACCAACCGTTGGGTCAAAACCAACCGTTGGGGCAAAACCAACCGTTGGGACAAAACAAACCGTTGGGGTGAAACCAACCGTTGGGGTGAAACCAACCGTTGGGGTGAAACCGACTGTTGGGGTGAAACCAACCGTAAGCTCTATAAAGTGGTGGGGCAAAACCAACCGTTGGGGCAAAACCGTTGGGGCCAAACCAACCGTTGGGGCAAAACCAACCGTTGGTGTGAAACCAACCGTTGGGATTAAACCGACCGTTGGGGTGAAACCGACCGTTGGGGTGAGACCAACCGTTGGGGTGAAACCAACCGTTGGGGTAAAACCAACCGTTGGGGTGGAACCCACTGTTGTGGTGAAACCATCCGTTGGAGTGAAACCATCCGTTTGGTGAAGCCAACCGTTGGGGTGAAACCAACCGTTGAGCTGAAACCAACCGTTGGGGCAAAACCAACCGTTGGGGTGAAACCAACCGTTGGGGCAAAACCAACCGTTGGGGCAAAACCAACCGTTGGGGCAAAACCAACCGTTGGGGCAAAACCAACCGTTGGGGTGAAACCAACCGTTGGGGTGAAACCAACCGTTGGGGTGAAACCGACTGTTGGGGTGAAACCAACCGTTGGGGTGAAACCAACCGTAAGCTCTATAAAGTGGTGGGGCAAAACCAACCGTTGGGGCAAAACCGTTGGGGCCAAACCAACCGTTGGGGTGAAACCGACTGTTGGGGTGAGACCAACCGTTGGGGTGAAACCGACTGTTGGGGTGAGACCAACCGTTGGGGTGAAACCAACCGTTGGGGTGAAACCAACCGTTGGGGTAAAACCAACCGTTGGGGTGGAACCCACTGTTGTTGTGAAACCATCCGTTGGGGTGAAACCATCCGTTTGGTGAAGCCAACCGTTGGGGTGAAACAAACCGTTGAGCTGAAACCAACCGTTGGGGCAAAACCAACCGTTGGGGTGAAACCAACCGTTGGGGCAAAACCAACCGTTTGGGCAAAACCAACCGTTGGGGCAAAACCAACCGTTGGGGCAAAACCAACCGTTGGGGTGAAACCAACCGTTGCGGTGAAACCAACCGTTGGGGAGAAACCGACTGTTGGGGTGAAACCAACCGTTGCGGTGAAACCAACCGTTGGGTCAAAACCAACCGTTGGGGCAAAACCAACCGTTGGGGCAAAACTAACCGTTGGGGTGAAACCAACCGTTGGGGTGAAACCAACCGTTGGGGTGAAACCGACTGTTGGGGTGAAACCAACCGTAAGCTCTATAAAGTGGTGGGGCAAAACCAACCGTTGGGGCCAAACCAACCGTTGGGGTAAAACCAACCGTTGGGGTGAAACCGACTGTTGGGGTGAGATTAACCGTTGGGGTGAAACCGACTGTTGGGGTGAGACCAACCGTTGGGGTGAAACCAACCGTTGGGGTGAAACCAACCGTTGGGGTAAAACCAACCGTTGGGGTGGAACCCACTGTTGTGGTGAAACCATCCGTTGGGGTGAAACCATTCGTTTGGTGAAGCCAACCGTTGGGGTGAAACCAACCGTTGGGGAGAAACCGACTGTTGGGCTGAAACCAACCGTTGGGGTGAAACCAACCGTTGGGGCAAAACCAACCGTTGGGGCAAAACCAACCGTTGGGGCAAAACCAACCGTTGGGGCAAAACCAACCGTTGGGGTGAAACCAACCGTTGGGGTAAAACCAACCGTTGGGGAGAAATCGACTGTTGGGCTGAAACCAACCGTTGGGGTGAAACCAACCGTTGGGGAAAACCAACCGTTGGGGCAAAACTAACCGTTGGGGTGAAACAAATCGTTGGGGTGAAACAAACCGTTGGGGTGAAACCGACTGTTGGGGTGAAACCAACCGTTGGGGTGAAACCAACCGTAAGCTCTATAAAGTGGTGGGGCAAAACCAACCGTTGGGGCAAAACCAACCGTTGGGGCAAAACCAACCGTTGGGGTGAAACCAACCGTTGGGGTGAAACCAACCGTTGGGGCAAAACCAACCGTTGGGGCAAAACCAACCGTTGGGGTAAAACTAACCGTTGGGGTGAAACCAACCGTTAGGGTGAAACCAACCGTTGGGGTGAAACCGACTGTTGGGGTGAAACCAACCGTTGGGGTGAAACCAACCGTAAGCTCTATAAAGTGGTGAAAGTTATAATCGTAAAATTACATAGCTAACGTGTAAAAAGTGTTGAACCAAAATGAAAAATTTCGTGCACTTTGTGTAAGGAGTTTTTTGACCGTAACTATTGAAGACCACTTGCGGTGAAACCAACCGTTGGGTCAAAACCAACCGTTGGGGCAAAACCAACCGTTGGGGCAAAACTAACCGTTGGGGTGAAACCAACCGTTGGGGTGAAACCAACCGTTGGGGTGAAACCGACTGTTGGGGTGAAACCAACCGTAAGCTCTATAAAGTGGTGGGGCAAAACCAACCGTTGGGGCAAAACCGTTGGTTCCAAACCAACCGTTGGGGTAAAACCAACCGTTGGGGTGAAACCGACTGTTGGGGTGAGACCAACCGTTGGGGTGAAACCGACTGTTGGGGTGAGACCAACCGTTTGGGTGAAACCAACCGTTGGGGTGAAACCAACCGTTGGGGTAAAACCAACCGTTGGGGTGGAACCCACTGTTGTGGTGAAACCATCCGTTGGGGTGAAACCATTCGTTTGGTGAAGCCAACCGTTGGGGTGAAACCAACCGTTGGGGAGAAACCGACTGTTGGGCTGAAACCAACCGTTGGGGTGAAACCAACCGTTGGGGCAAAACCAACCGTTGGGGCAAAACCAACCGTTGGGGCAAAACCAACCGTTGGGGCAAAACAAACCGTTGGGGCAAAACCAACCGTTGGGGTGAAACCAACCGTTGGGGTGAAACCAACCGTTGGGGCAAAACCAACCGTTGGGGCAAAACCAACCGTTGGGGCAAAACCAACCGTTGGGGCAAAACAAACCGTTGGGGCAAAACCAACCGTTGGGGCAAAACAAACCGTTGGGGCAAAACCAACCGTTGGGGAGAAACCGACTGTTGGGCTGAAACCAACCGTTGGGGTGAAACCAACCGTTGGGGCAAAACCAACCGTTGGGGCAAAACTAACCGTTGGGGTGAAACAAACCGTTGGGGTGAAACAAACCGTTGGGGTGAAACCGACTGTTGGGGTGAAACCAACCGTTGGGGTGAAACCAACCGTAAGCTCTATAAAGTGATGGGGCAAAACCAACCGTTGGGGCAAAACCAACCGTTGGGGCAAAACCAACCGTTGGGGTGAAACCAACCGTTGGGGTGAAACCAACCGTTGGGCAAAACCAACCGTTGGGGCAAAACCAACCGTTGGGGCAAAACCAACCGTTGGGGCAAAACAAACCGTTGGGGCAAAACCAACCGTTGGGGCAAAACAAACCGTTGGGGCAAAACCAACCGTTGGGGAGAAACCGACTGTTGGGCTGAAACCAACCGTTGGGGTGAAACCAACCGTTGGGGCAAAACCAACCGTTGGGGCAAAACTAACCGTTGGGGTGAAACAAACCGTTGGGGTGAAACAAACCGTTGGGGTGAAACCGACTGTTGGGGTGAAACCAACCGTTGGGGTGAAACCAACCGTAAGCTCTATAAAGTGATGGGGCAAAACCAACCGTTGGGGCAAAACCAACCGTTGGGGCAAAACCAACCGTTGGGGTGAAACCAACCGTTGGGGTGAAACCAACCGTTGGGGCAAAACCAACCGTTGGGGCAAAACCAACCGTTGGGGTAAAACTAACCGTTGGGGTGAAACCAACCGTTAGGGTGAAACCAACCGTTGGGGTGAAACCGACTGTTGGGGTGAAACCAACCGTTGCTGTGAAACCAACCGTAAACTCTATAAAGTGGTGAAAGTTATAATCGTAAAATTACATAGCTAACGTGTAAAAAGTGTTGAACCAAAATGAAAAATTTCGTGTACTTTCTGTAAGGAGTTTTTTGACCGTAACTATTGAAGACCACACTGGTTTGCAAAATCCTTTGGCACAAATATTCCTTTACGTACCAGGATACCAGTGTACAAAATTTAAACGATACAGGTCTGATATTACTTGAGCACCAACATGCGAACTAAACTGAAAATACGCGCTTGAGATGCGCGAATCATATATATGAACACTATCGTGTTCATATGATTTGCTGAAATTAACAAATTAAACACCATATAAACTACTTAATTTCGCCTCACTTCTGGCTTTACGTCTGGCTCCAGCTCCGGCAAGTTTTCTTGACCTCCGGCTCCGGCTTCGGCTTCGGTATTTTTTTACCTCCGGTTGCTCTCTGGTATTGACTGATTTTAATTATTAGCATAAAGATTACGGCCCATGTAAAGATCAGTGGCGGAACGTTATTCTGTGGGACTAGAAAAGAGAACGCTTAAACTTTAGACAAATTTTTTTTGCTTGGCTTAGGCTTAGGAATCTGCTCATTCTTACGCTTAGGCTTAGGTTTAGGCTTAGGAATATGCTTACGGGATTTAACTCAAATTTTGGCTCTTGTGTCAGCGTCTCTCTCATTTATGGTTAAAGCTCAGTGGCGGATCCAGTTGGCGTTAGGGGCTTAAGCCTCCGTTTTCGACAACCAACCTCACCAAAAATGTTCATCTTTCAAACGCTTCAAGAGTTAAATTTTGTCAATCTCCTTGCGAGAAATTTTGGCTAAATTGGGAAGATAAAAACTTTATAAAAACACGGTAACCAAGTGACTGCTTAGCGTTCGAGATATGTAAAAATATAGTTTCACAAAACCGGTGGAAATAAAAAATTGCACCAAAAAACTAACGATTGCTTCCAAACCTGAATGGAAATCAAAGTTTTCACAGCGGGAACACTTGGATTGAACGCGGTTTCTATAAAACCATGTTAGCTTGGAAACCGCCGTTTGGTTCTTGCTGACAGTATACAAACGTTTAGGTATACAGCGATTTGAAGATGTATAATTTACATATTTCTATGCTTAAAATCACAAAAAATTCTTCAAATTCGTAATTTCATTACGCCTAGGCTTAGAGTACTGCTTAGGCAAAATCTTAGACTTAAGTTTAGACATTTGTTAGCGTTTTCTTACACCTATTAAACTGCAAAAATCGTGAGTCAAATTGACTATCTCAGAAATAGGCTTTTCGAGACTACGCAAATTGAGTCAAAATTCGACTCCACCAGAGTCAACTTCGATTCACTGAGTCGCACGTTTGACTTTGGCACACTCGAATTTGACTCGATTTGTGTAGTCCCCAAAAGCCTATTTCGGAGAGACTCAATTTAACTCACCATTTTTTGCAGTGTAAAGCTTAAGGATAATTGGAGGAAAATGTGCAAGTGCCGAAACTTTCATGTTCAACCGTTCTTTGGAACTATGTATTGCCCCTGTTTTACTGGAGATAAATGTGATATATATGCATATATATAGCTATTATATATACATATATATCTAATTATATATATAGCTATATATCGCTAATTTTAGTGTATCGAGTTAGTGCAATCGCTAGTTTTTTCCAGGGCGGAGTATATTGTAAATGCTAAAATTGAATTTTTTTGCGTGAGTAAAAAATTTTCACATTTTGGAGTCGTTATTCGCTAATCCGATTACAAGAGTAATAAACGCGTTAAATTTTTTCGTGGTTGACAAATTTTGTGTCATAAATAATTTGTGTTAGGCAGGATATGTGTTTTCGCGAATATTCGACGACTACCTCTGTTCTGAATGCCCAAGTACACCTGTCAAAATATATGTTGTTACAAGTGGTGTGTACCAAAAACAACTGTATGTTTTTCAAGTTCAAAATTTAAAATAAGGTTCGAAGCTCTAGTTTAAACTGGTATTAGCTCAACAGTTTCACACAGTGTTGGCAGAATAAAAATACATCCATAAAATACCACCTAAATGTGTCGGCGTGCCTCAGGGGCACTAACTGCGGCAATGTTAAAATGTCTAAAACCCTAATTCACACGTGCTAGTTTTTGCAGCGAGAACTCGCAGCTGCAACTCGCACGAAATACTTGCCGCTAAGTATTTTCAAAGAAACATTTTGATTGATCAATGAAACTGCAGGTGCAACAAATTCAAGCCACTTGCAACTGCATCCACAGGTGCGAATTAAATTCTATAGCATGAATTGCAGTGAATAATTTGCAGCTGTAAGAATTTCAAAGCTGTGGTCTGACCAAACTTGCACGTGCAAGTTGCACGTGCAAGTTTTTGCTGCAAAAACTTGCACGAGTGCATAGGGCTTTAGAAATTTAAAAATTTAATTGATATAGACATTTTTTCGTAACAATTATAGTAGATTAGCAAAATATTAAAGGTTTTATCTAAAACGAGAGCTTTCTGGTAAAAAATACGCTTCTAATAAATTTTCAATACCTACATTTTGTTTAGTAGGTATAAATTATTTTACAAACTTTAATGATATACATCCATATAATGGCCCTGTAAGTATGATCGTATTTTGCAGTAAAATGACCAACGGTTCCATGTAAATGTCGGTAAATAGGAATCACTAAAATAAATGGGTGCGTAAACCTTTGGAAAGTGGGGGTATTTTGCTACCAAAAATACAAAATTGAATTTTTTCGCAACAGTTTAGCATGACTATTATAAAAGTTGGATAGCTTACTCCTAAGGTCAAAAATACAACAGATATGTTAAAGTATTTGAATTTATTTTTTGATTAATTCTAAAATAGGTATACCATAAACTGCTTTAATATAGAAAGCCTCCAGGATGTTTTAAAAATGGATTCGACAAGACGAATAGAAAGAAACCCAAATATGAAAATTTCCAAAATTCAACCGCAGGACCGTAGCCAGCTCACCTTGCTAGGGTGGTAAAAAATTTTCAGGACGGCATTCAAGGGTTTTCAGGATTGAAAATGTGCTAGGAACCAAAAATTTTCCAGGGGGGGGGGCTAAGCCACTCTTCCCCCCGTTGCTACGGGCCCGTCCAACCGTTTTTGAACAAACAGGATACGAGTGCACATTAAAAAGTGTAGATTTCGTAGCAAACCACCCGTGTAAGATACAGTTTTTCATCACGTGTCTGTTGGTTTCTTGCTCTACCAAGGTATAAGCGAAGGTCGGCCTCCGGCTATGTTTCCGGCAGAAAATCAACGTCCGACTGCGGCACCGGTAGACATTTTGCAACAGGTTCCGACAATTTCGATAGTGAAATTTTTTATAATTTAACAAAAATTGTATCGTTGGATGCGTTTGGCTGTAAGTTTCGGTGTGTTTGGCTATAAGTTTTCGTACAATAGTCGGGATTTATTAAAAAGTAAACCTAAAAACTAGCATTTTTGCCATTGCTTTATAGATATTTGCTAAAATTAACAAATTAAAAAGCGTTGTTTAAACGGCCTAATATTCCTTCAGCTTCACCGCCGGGGCTCCGGCAACTTTTATTGACATCCGCATCCGGCTGTTCCGGTATCTTTCACCTTCGATTACGCCCTATTTTCTACTGTTGAGTTTTTCTTTGCCGTCACTTACATTTTAAACCACAGTGGGGTGTGAGTTGCCCACACTGCAAAAACGTATATTATTTATTGTGACGCAGCAGAGAAAAAGTTCTATACCCTCGCACGCCGAGAACATTCGACCGGCTTGACAGCAGTGAGCTGTGTTTGTACGACTCTGCCCGCACCACAGAGCAGTGTATATATATACTTTATTTTTGACCGAGTTTCCCATAGGTTTGGTACTTTGAGTTCGGTTTTAACTAGAATTTAATGGGAAATGTTCAAAAAAATGAGTTGATTGTGGCCGCTACGAAGCTGAGTATGGGCCAGGTTGCGCTCAGTCGCTCTATTTTCTACCCTCCTTTGAAATGTTTCAGCTTCGTCTGTAGTAATTGATGGGAAATTTTCGCATGCCCCTTCTAACGATATGTCGTTTCGAACCCAGAATTGCTGGGCTGGCTACAGCTACGGGCCGGTGGTATTGCAGGTTCGCGGAGATAAAACGCATTTAATAGCTATAATCTACAACTGTGGCCACACTACGTAGATGAAGAAATGAATAATAGTATTAAACGGGGTTGGGTTTTCCGGAAAAATTGAATCGACCAGAAAACAACGCGATTTTTTTCTGTTTTTTGGGTAAAAACGAAAAAAGGGAAAAATTGGAAATCATGTATTAATGTTTCCGTATGCGCAAGAACGTTAATGGCTGATTTGTCTATTGAAAAAATGACCTTGGGAGAATCAAATGACTATTTTAGGAATCAACATTTGATAACACATAATGATAAGCATGCTGCACACATTTTACAGACCTGTCACATACCTAAAAATGTGCACATGCCAGCTAATGAGGCCGCAAACTTGCGGGGTTAAGTCCGGCAAAAATCTACAAACAGGATTTGTAGTCTCATTGATATTTGAGAAATGGATTTATGGATGCATACATCTGCAATAAATTTTGCTTCAAAGCGAAACAGAAAAATCTGAAATAGATATAGCAATGACTTTAAGATTAAAGAAGTATATAGTAGTAGGGGTGCAACTCGAAATCCGGATCGATTACGAAACAATTTGTATAGCTGGCTTTTTAGCACCGTAGGACTGCTGGAGCGAGAGGAGATAACAACTCTACTGACCCTGCGTTCACCTCTAAAGAGCCACCGTAGCTTTTGTAAAAATCGGTTGAATTTAGCACCTGTAAACATGTGTTTTCCTGGTCTTTTTAGAAGTTACTGAGGCTTGGCAGCGTGTGAAAAACCAATTTCTCACGATTTCCGCTATGTTTTGCCAAAAAGTTTTTTCCGCTTTTTCAGTTTTCTTCATCCCTCGGAAAAACGGAAAAAACCGGAACAAAACCGTTTTTTCCGGTGGGTTTTTCCGGTGCCCAACCGTGGTATTGAATCACCGTCAACGATTGGTCAATTCAGTTTGCGTGCATATATTAGTTGTTTTTGGTGCCGTTCGTTTAAATTTTGGACAACAGAAGAAACCAATTATTTGTCGAAGTCATTTGTAGCAATTTTTTTTGTTTTTATCAACAAAATGTTTGCCTGTTTAGTGGTTAATCTTAACATTCTTCAAGTCTTGAAAAACGAAAAATCAAATATGACCATTTTAACGCGATATACAGTGCCGGAGCAGGCAGGCTGGGGGCTTCCTCCAAAGTCCAAGGTGGTTGCCCTAAACTCGCGAGAGAAGCGAACGAGAAGCCAGACGCATTTTAAAACTTAAGCGGTTTTTGTTTCAACCGATTAGGGTGGGGCTCCTTTATGGGTGGGGCCCCCCACAAATGGAGGGTATGTCGGGTGGCTGCTCCGGCTCTGGCGATATACATATGAATATTTAATGAAAAACGCCATATGATGCATTTGTCCCTCAAAACGCTGCATTTTTAGAAATAGCTTTGATTAACAGGTTTCTGATTTATGTTTACTAGCATTTTTAGCATCCTTTGAGTGCTTTTATTAATTATGTTCCACTCGACACACAGCAAGCAGTTGTCTGATCGCTGTTAACGGATACGGGGACACTTCGGTTGATACCCGCATGACTAAAACAGGTTTGCCTATTTGTAACTTTGGAAATGGTGCACTGGGGCGGGACCAGCTCACGGTGGTACAACAAAATAAGAATTTGACAACTTTTGTTTTTAAAATAAAACGCAAATGTAAATAGATTACTTAAACGAGTAACCTGAAATAACTAGACGCTCCGAATAAAACGGGCTGTTGGAACATTCGACTCAGGTACCTTGAGGTTGGTAAAGAACTTTTTATACTGACACAGAATGAATGATACTACGCTTCTAATTCTGTTTGCCCCCTTTAGGGGTGGGGGCCCTTCAAATAGGGGTATGCGGGAGGCTGCTCCGGCCCTGTTCACAGTTAATATGCTAAAGAAATTCGTATCGCATTAAATTGACACTCAACGTTAAAAACTGCTAAATAGTTTCAGTTTCTCAGGTACTTAAAATGGTTGCAAGTTTTGCTTAAAAATATTATTGTAAATTTTTTTGCATATTTTAAACACTTCAAAAATACACCGTTCATCAATTTACGACTTTTATTATATTTTGGCATTTTTTGTTGATTTCGTACCGTTTTCTTAAAATAAACATTGGCAACGAAAAGTTTGGAAATATTTTGCTTTTGAAGAGAATGAGTTTTTTTATTTAAGAAATATCAAAATATCTGATGATTCGGGCCCGTTGGCAAACAGGGGGAAAGGCGGTCCAGCCTCCCTGCAAAAATTTTGGCTCACTGGTAACTCATTACAAACTCTTGTATGCCCCTCCTGAAAATTTTTTAGCCCCCCTAACATGGTGAGCTGGCTACGCGCCTATGATAATTAATTAGAATTGACGGAATTGTTAACGTCGAACAAAATTTGCGAACAAACTCCCTTGCGAATAAACCAAACTAATCACACTTTAGATGTAAAATTGTATCATTTTTCAATTACGCGAAATTTTTTCTGTTTTATAGTAGTACACTGTAAATTTCAATCAGTTAATTATACAACTAATCCGGAGAGTTAGTTATTTCTGAGTTAATAACAGTATACTTTAACTCACTCTGAGTTTAGTAAATTCGCGCTCT
The DNA here is from genome assembly GCA_030248215.1 of Enoplolaimus lenunculus. Taxonomy (NCBI): domain Eukaryota; kingdom Metazoa; phylum Nematoda; class Enoplea; order Enoplida; family Thoracostomopsidae; genus Enoplolaimus; species Enoplolaimus lenunculus. Next base: position 35,618 of record JASANG010001293.1, read on the forward strand.
GAATTGAGTTGATCCCGGTGGAGTTGATTGATTAAATCACAATGAGTTGAATCCACTCAGAATTATCAGTTCTGATAGTCCTAACTCACACAGAGTGATTTAAATGATTCTGAGTTTAGATGAACTCACTAAAATTTACAGTGTATCAGCGTAATACTTTCGTCAGTGTTGTTCGTATGCTTGTACTTTGACTCAATATAGCAAAGATTCTATGATAACTTTTTAATTTTGGCTTACTTCATCTCATTTGCATGGGTAGGTTGACGAGTCACTATAGCACTACAAAAAATGGTGAGTCAAATTGACTTCCTCCGAAATAGGCTCTACGGGACTTCATAAACGGAGTCAAATTCGACTCCGCCAAAGTCAAACGTGCGACTCAGTGAATCGAATTTGACTCTAGCGGGGTCGAATTGGACACAGTTTGTGTAGTCCCGTAGAGCCTATTTCGGAGGAAGTCAATTTGACTCACCATTTTTTGCAGTGAGTGACCGCGCAATACTTTCTTAATATTAATACAAACTGGACTTCATCTCATAGATACGAATATGATCAATATATGACAATGAAGAAAATTGGTCATTTTGACCCCCCCTCCCCATGAAATGAAATGAGGTAACCAAAACCGCAACGCGTGACGTAGATATCAACTCACTCTGAACGGATTCAATTCCGGGAAAGTTGATTATTTAACTCAGAATGAGTTCAATCAATTCAGAATCCTGAGTTCTGAAAGACCTAATTCAGAGCTCTGGTTTCTAAGCAGATTCAACTCATTCTGTGTTAAAATCAACTCACTGGAACTTTACACTGCAAGAGTGGATGATCACTCTGTGAGAATAGTAAGCAACTGGGTACACTCTGTGTATGAAAGGATGTGCCCAGTGCGCGTTGCGTTTTTGGCCTAACCCCACATTTCTGGCAGGGAATAAAGTCACCGAGTGTCTCAAATTCATATATAATATATTCCAAATGTAAAGAGTGGCTTCAATTGGCAATTATGCTTTACGAAGATAGCGAATTCTGTGGTTCAAGCGTCAATTATCACTATATTCATCAATGACGGGTCTGCTATAAAATGCAACGCGTGCTGGTACTTTCTGCTCAAAGCAAACTGTAGCAACCAAATAGCACGCTTCTGTCTGAAATAGAGGATGATCGACTCTCAATATAGCTCATGAAAAACTTACCACATATTTGCTTGCCATTTTTCATGAACCAGTTGTATTGTTCGTCATATCCAGCGGTCGGCCCATGTGAAGTCCAGGGTTCTGTCCACTGAGCAACGGTGGAATTGAGCGACTTAAATACTGGGAAGCTTAGGCTTAGGCTTAGACTTAGATTTAGTCTTTAGACTTTGAATAATTAGGCTTAGGCTTAGATTTAGATTTAGTCTTTGGACTTTGAATAATTAGGCTTAGGCTTAGATTTAGATTTAGTCTTTGGACTTTGAATAATTAGGCTTAGGCTTAGATTTAGATTTAGTCTTTGGAGTTTGAATAATTAGGCTTAGGCTTAGATTTAGATTTAGTCTTTGGACTTTGAATAATTAGGCTTGTTGGGGTTTAAGTTAGGCCTAGGCATATGTTATTAGGCCCATACTGTTTATATGAACCCAGCTGTCTACGGAACCAACCATAAATTCGTTTCCTGAGCAATGATCTTTGCTATACTCGGCGCAGCGGAACGAATTAGGCTTCCTTGGGTTTAAGTTGGGTTTAGGCTTATGTTTAGTAAGTAGGCTCATATTTGTTTTTATGAGCCCAGTTGTGAACCCCAAATTCGATTCCTGAGCAGTGATCTTTGCTAGATTACCCGGTGCACCGCAACAACCACAAATACCGCAAATATGGAAAAAATCAAAAATAATTTTGTATGGGCTTTCAATTAGGTTATACATGTTTAACCTGATTGGCTTCAAATGTTTATTACATGAAACAATTGCGTATAAGGAATTGTGACTCGAAGTGTTTCTAGAAAGTTCTACTTTATATATAGCAGGTGCTGCAATAGCTTGTATGTTGTGGTTATATACTGCTGGCTACTGAGCAATATAATTGTATAATTCAGCCAAAATGATTTACTTTGAAAAATCACTTGCACTCGCGAATTCATAGGGGGCGGGACGTGCACCCCCCCGTTAAATTTTTGATAAAATGGTAAGGTCCCCTACCTTGCAATTTTCTTCCTAAGAAAATTACAAAAATGCAATTTTTACTCTCAGAAATTTATTTGTGATAAAACTAGACAATTTTCACCTTAGAAAATTGTTTGATGATAAAATGATAAGGTCAGCACCTTACAATTTTTGCGTTTCACAACATTTGCCAGCCCGCTGTCCCGTCAGCAATTTATGGATTCGCCTCTGATCCCTTGTGTCTGTGGATTTAGAATTTGTCCAGTTGGCTTGACCATTATTTAAAACACTGCTTTGCGTTTAAGTCCGTAATTGGTCTTCTATAAGCAAAACCGACTAAGGTTACTACAAGGTTCAGTAGATTCATTGTAAACCTGTTTGAAAAGCTGCATACAACTGATTTTGACACAATGAAATATACTACAAATGTTGACACAGTATTAATATTAGGGATGTAGCAGTACTGTAGTTGATATTTCAGTTCTTTCAGTAAATTTTCTCTGATATCAAACTTTTATCTGGGCTGCCCTGGTCATGAAACCACTCTGTCAAGCATATATTTTCGATAGACATTCGGCTTAAAAAAGTTGTAAGGTACGGACCTTATCATTTTTGCACCAAAAAAAGTTCTGAGTGGTAAACATTGCAAGGACTTACCATTTTATCACAAAAATATTTCTCACATCACTGACATATTTGCTATTTTTAAAAAGATTTCTGACATCGCTGATATTTGCTATTTTTAAATCCCAAAATTGTTAAATGTATGGGTACAACTGGCCACTGCCGAACCGTATATTTTAAAAAGTCATTCAATTTCTTTACAAATTTGCCAAATTTATATGTTTGGAATATGTTTTTTTTGTGTTACAGAGCGTCATTAAATTCGAAAAAATGCTACAGTTTAACTTGCGTTAAAAGTCAATCTTAAAACTTACTATTATATACTATTAATAGCCAAAAGTCAAACTGAGATTCTTCGCAATAGACGCAATATTGTTTTAAATGTCGGCAACGCAACAGCCCAACAGCGATTCGGCCAAACATGGCAACGATCCGCCTAGAATGTCAGTAGATAAAGACGGCGTGGTTGCGATTGTTGACGGCGAAGATAAAATGTTAACACCTAAAGATCATACGGACGGTGTTCAATTAGAACGAACTGTGAGCTTATTTAATGGCATTACAATAATTGTTGGATCAATTATCGGTAGTGGAATATTCATTTCGCCAAAAGGTGTCCAAGAACGTAAGTTGTGGTAATAATTAATATTGGAACGGAGTTGAAATTGAATAAAATACACGTCTTGGAACAGGCTAAAGTCCATTATACAACTTCGTTGTTATTCCAGTTTTAATGTTGTGTTTCGGGCGCATAGCCAGGATTTTCAATTGGGAGTGGTCTAGTGGACCATAGGAGTATCAGTAAAGGTTGAATTTTGAAATATACGTGTGCGAAAGAGCGGAAAGTCTAACACATTTTTAAAATTTATGGGTCAGAATGAAAAGTTTAAGTTTGTGTTGGTCCAACGTTTCTTGGGGTTCTTAGATCGGGTGGTGTAAACCGAAATTTCGTCTTTTTTTTCTCGCTACATGCAGCAAAAATTGCGTTTGCATAACGTAGCTGTAACTAATTTTCTTTAATTCTCGTTGAACAATAAATTCGAAACTACACAATTTCTCGTTGATGTCAATCTGACTTGGGCGAGCAGTTTGGTTGATGACCAATTCTCTGCTGAATTATTTAGTTGTTATTCATCAACCAAGATGAAAATATGTCTCAACTGCAGTTTCCACAATTTGTATCAGTATCACTTCTATCACGGCACTCGCTTCCATATTAGCAGCCAAATCAAATCGCGTAAGCCATTTTAAATCATTGCGATTCACATGGCGCTAGCAATAGTGGATGATCCCTCTAAGAAGAGTGTGCAACTATCGAAATTTGTGTGGTACAAAATGTACCACCGGGCGTTGCATTTTTTTGCTCACCCCCACTTGTTTAGAGGGGGGCCGCTGTCACATGAATGCCCCTAAAATAAACTATATGGGGAGCATGTTTCACGCCGCATACATACATAAAGTGCCATGGTTCGCATCGGTTGTACCCCCCTTTAAATACAGGGTGGAGGGTTGGCCAAAAACGCAACGCGTGCTGGGAACATTCGTTTCTACACAGAATGTGCCCAGTTGCACACTCTTGTTAAATAGCGATTATCCACTCTTGGTGCCAGGAATTCTGTGGTATACCCATGAGAACCATTGCCCATGTATAGAACAGCATATTCCTAAGCCTAAGCCTAAGCCTTAGCGATGGATGAACCTATTCCTAAGCCTAAGCTTAAGCTTAAGCCTAAGCAAAAAATTAGTCTAAAGCTTAAACTGACTCTATTAAGCCCCTCCGGAAAACGATCCGGCCCTGTTCTATACATGGGCCAGAACCATGATATGGTTGAGTGTCCGTATGCTAATACAATGAACTACATTATCTGTGTATTTTAGAAGCTGGTAGCGTTGGTTTTTCGTTAATCGTTTGGATTGTTTGTGGACTGTTTTCGGCCATTGGTGCGTATTGTTACGCCGAGCTGGGTACACTGATTCGACGTAGTGGCGGCGACTACGCTTATATTCTGGACGCTTTTGGTCCGTTCATTGGATTCATTCGTCTATGGATAGAAGCAATTGTTGTTAGGTATTGTTAAACTGGCCGATGTATAGAACAGGGCCGGATCGTTTTCCGGAGGGGCTTAATAGAGTCAGTTTAAGCTTTAGACAAATTTTTTTGCTTAGGCATAAGCTTTGGCTTAGGCTTAGGCTTAGAAATAGGCTCATCCATACGCTTAGGCTTAGGCTTAGGTTTAGGTTTAGGCTTAGGCTTAGGCTTAGGCTTACACTTAGGCTTAGGCTTAGGAATATGCTTATACTACTGTTCCGGCCCTGGTCTATACATGGCCCGTTAAGCTGATCACAGATAATTTTTAGTTTTTTTAAAAACGCAACAACTGCGTCGCTACTCAAACATTGATTTATTTCACTCGGACTAAAACCTTTAACGGAAACATTGTCCGCTTGCTAGGCTCAGACGAATTTAACTATCGTTGCTAACTCACAAATAAATTTTACATACAAGGTTTTGTACACTTATCAGAGAGTCCGTAGCCAGCTCACATTGCTAGGGGGCCAATAAATATCTCAGGAGAAGCATACAAGGGTTTTCGTTGACTTACAAGCAAGGTTGAAAATTTTGCAGGGGGGGGGGGGCTAAAATTTTTCCAGTAGGGTCTGAGTCCCCCTTGCCCCCGTAGCTACGGGCCCGAAACTTATCTCGAATAGCATAAGCCTAACCATAATTCCTAAAGTGTGCAAGAATCACAATCAAAATATATTTCAACCTTGAGGTGCTTTTTATACGAATACGTGATAGAGTTTTCTTGAAACTAATCAATTTTCTACGAATTCGCGTCAAATAATTGTAGGCTTTCAGTGAAACCATTAATCTTTCAGGCCATGCTCGGCGACTGTTGTTGCGTTGACGTTTGCAATTTACATGCTTCGACCATTTTTTCCATACTGCGATCAGCCGGCGTTTGTTGCGCAAATTATTGCCGCAGTAACGTTGCGTAAGTGGTTGAAAAGTCACTGGAGTCTACAACTTCGTTTTAGTATAAGAATCATGGCTAATGTAAAGAACAGGAACGGACCAGTATTATAAGCATATTCCTAAGCCTAAGCCTAAGCCTAATCGTAAGAATGAGCTTATTCCTAAGCCTAAGCCTAAGCCTAATCGTAAGAATGAGGTTATTCCTAAGCCTAAGCCTAAGCCTAATCGTAAGAATGAGGTTATTCCTAAGCTTAAGCCTAAGCCTAATCGTAAGAATGAGCTTATTCCTAAGCCTAAGCCTAAGCCTAATCGTAAGAATGAGCTTATTCCTAAGCCTAAGCCTAAGCCTAATCGTAAGAATGAGCTTATTCATAAGCCTAAACCTAAGCCAAGCCATAAAATTAGTCTAAAGCTTAAGCTTACTCGATTGCAGTCCCACAGAAAAACATTCCGCCCCTGATCTTTACATGGGCCAGAATCATAAAGCTTAGTCGTTATTGTTCGCAGGTAGGCTATACAGTTGTTGAACAAGTATAAAACCTATTATACTTTTTTTGCTAAATTTCTGTAAATCCATCTGTAACAGTGTGAACGAGACTGCTGGCCTGAGCATATTTCACTGAACCCGAGGTTGACTGTTGTTCGCCATATGCGTTCTTGTGAGTAATCTCGAATAGATGCTGTAACGCAAAATAATCTACAGTAGAGTTCTTAGAATTTACACAATATTTTGAACGTGTGTGTCTATTAATTTTATTAATTTTATATTTTCAGTTCTGCTTACATTTATCAACTGTGTTAGCGTTCGCTGGGCAACTGCTGTGCAAGACGTATTTACGGTCGCAAAACTGTTCGCGTTGGTGCTTATCGTGATCACAGGAATTGTTCTAATTGGACTAGGTAACTGGTTCTGTTAATACGTTTTTTGGCATATTATTGTTAATTGCTTTATGCTAAATTGTGCAATATCATGAGTACATCTGGCAAATATTTCGTTACGAACGTCGGGGATTTTCACAGCTATGAAATGTTTGCATTTAAATGCCATTTATTTTTTATTTAACTTTGAATTTGTCACCGTTCTACAACAACAGTCTCGCTAAAGTTACTTCTTGGCTTGAGTTGTTTATTACATTTTTTGTCCTTTCGTGCTATTATAATCTGCTCGGTTCATGCTGCTTTAAGAGGCGTTCAGGTTTCTGTTGGATGTATAAAAGAGTAGGTTTAGATTCTAGATAACATTTTTTGCTCAGGATTACGCCTGGGCGTAGGAATACCCTTAATCTACTTTTACGCCCCTTAAAGTAACATTGGTCAGCTGCTCCATGACTGACACATAGCGTATTTACTCGACTATTAAAATTTGAAACTTCAAGCTGGGCTACGTGTGTATTACGTTAACGAAAGCCATTTTCAGGATTGGCCAATATGAGTTAGCTGTATCGACTCTTGATACCATTTTACTGGCTAAATTATTACCAATATATAATACAAAGTTTAATAGTTTGTATGTGATTTTGCTAAAATAGTTGAACTTTATCGAGCGCTATAAGATGTATTATCGGTTTCAGGCAGTACGGACAGTTTTGAAAATATGTTTCAAGGAACAAATTTAAATGCGGGGAAGATGTCGTTAGCATTTTATTCAGGCTTGTTTGCATATAATGGGTGGTAAGTTAGCATTTAAATGAAATATTTCAGATAAGCTGTATTCTGCCGTAAGTCTATTATTTCGCAGCTTCACAGTATAAGACCAATGTTACTTTAAGGGTCGTAACAGTAGATTAAGCGTATACCTAAACCTAAGCTTAAGCGTTGCAAGAATGTGTTTCTAAGCCTAAGCCTAAGCCTAAACCTAAACATAAACAAAAAAATGTAATCTAGAATCTAAACCTACTCTTTTATAGACCCACCAGAAACCTGGATATACTTAATACAGTAGTGAACCGATAAATGGATTATAAAATAATGAAATTAACCAAAAGTTGTTACTAATTCCATCGAATTGACCAACTCAGTCATAAATGTTTATTGTGAATTATGTAATAAGTTTTTAAACAGTTAAACAAATAAACATATCACAAGAGTACGAAACACTATTTACAAGAAATGGCCGTGTTACTGATTTCAGCCAGAGTCAATAATGACTCTGGACAAGAGGGGCCACTGAAAAAACATTCCGCGGCACTTAATGTACCATCAGGCGTTGCGTTTTTGGATAACTCCCCAAATTTTAAGAGGCGGTTTACGCTTGAAACGTAAAATACACATGGGATATAACAGAATAAGGGCAGCAACTTTAGAATATTTGAAGATTTCTGACATCTCAAATTGAGAGAATTGTTCAACGGTACCCCCTGAAATAAGGGTGGAGGTCAGGAAATGCAACGTGCGCTGGGTTCATTCTTTTGTACGCCGAATGTACATAGTTGCACACTCTTGTTGAAATTATCTCCACACTTGGTTTCAGGAATTACCTCAATTTTATTGTGGACGAATTGAAAAATCCTACAAGGTAATTATTTTCAATGCGATTTTAAAAATAGTTGAATTATGCTGAAACTATGACATACTGTAAACAGCGCAAATCTAATTTAGTTAAATTTTATATTTTTTATTTTGTTGCTTAATTCTAAATTGCAATTACAATACTTCATTTGCTTGTAATTAATAGTTAATCATATAATTGTTTGCCCATATTCTCAAATGCGTACAGCACCTATCCTCAATTAGCGATAGGTTTTCAAACCGTCGTACAACTGCAGTTGCAGATATCAAAATAGGTACAGAAGTAGAGGGCAAATCAATCGCGAACCATGTGCTGAATTTCGAACCTCACCATGCGCTGGTTCCAAAGTTACAGGACGTATCACCAACTGGTGATAGATGCTACTCACATTTGAGAATACGGGCTTAGATTTGAAGCGTTGTGTAATTTACTATTGTTAATTATTTACTATAGCAAACAAATGATGTTTACGACGCAGATGACATAATAATTAATAGGGTTTTTACATAGGACATATCACCAACTGGTGATAGATGCTACTCACATTTGAGAATACGGGCTTAGATTTGAAACGTTGTGTAATTTACCATTGTTAATTATTTACTATAGCAAACAAATGATGTTTACGAAGCAGATGACATAATAATTAATAGGGTTTTTTTACATAGGACATATCACAAACTGGTGATAGATGCTACTCACATTTGAGAATACGGGCTCTTGTTAACGGAAGTTGTAACCCACAGTTGCGGTCAGTCTGTGGCTTGACAGTAGGTTGCCAAAATGGGGGTGGGTGGGGAAATTAATGAAATTTGGTCATTTTAGGAACCTGCCGCTATCGATTTTGATCTCAATGATAGTCGTGACCGTTGTATACGTATTTACAAATGTTGCGTTTTATGCTGCGATGGCACCTGACGAACTTTTGGACAGTCCTGCAGTTGCTGTTGTAAGTTTGGTTTAAAACTGGCAATATACTGGTTGAGTTTGTTATCATATTTATCATGCGTTCTAGGTTTATGTGTGAAAAAACGTACACTGGAAGAAATGGTGAGTCAAATTGACTCTCTCCTACATAGGCTGTACGGGACTACACAAACTGAGTTAACCCTTTCTCACATGAATATTTTCAACTTCCCCTGAGACCTACTTTTATGCTAGGATTCGAACTCCGGTGAATGGAGTGGGAGGCGTATACCATCACCACTCAGCTATAGGAGCTTGAGTGGGAGGCGTATACCATCACCACTCAGCTATAGGGGCTTGACGCTCGAGCCCGAGGGGGCTCTCACGTCTTGTGGTGATTTAGTACTATGTATACGTGTTGCAATTGTTAATCACGGTGCGATGTACATTATTTAACGTATATATACTGCGATTAGTTGCCTATAGGCAACTCAATGTGAGAAGGGGTTAAATTCGACTCCGCTAGAGTCAGACATACGAGTCGAATTTGACTCTGGCGGAGTCGAATTTTGACTCAGTTTGTGTAGTCGGGAAAAGGCGATTTCGGAGGTAATCAATTTGACTCACCATTTTTTGCCGTGTATGGATCATGGGAGGACAACAATTTTAGAAGCAGAGACTCAATTGATTTTAAGTATACCGTATGCGTTATTACAATAGAATTACAGGCGGAAAAATAAAAGATAACAAGACTTGAGGCTGCTATCAAGGTAATATCTTAGCACCACCGTGGCGATTACTGTTTCGCTGTATTTGCGTTGGAATATAGGAAATTTCATGCAATAAACAGTTTGAAAGGTAAACCAATTTTGTAATGTGTATATGATATACTTTGCTAAATTTCTAAGGATTTTGCCAATCGTTTGTATGGTCCAATGGCATGGATGATGCCAATATTTGTCGCGTGTTCAACATTCGGCTCTGCTAACGGCGTTATTTTGACGTCATCTAGGTAATTGATTTTGATATATTAAAAATTAATGGCTGCGTTTCTGAAATCTAATTTAAGTATTTACTTAAGTTATGCTTAAGTAATTTTTTAAGTCGTCGGCTTACGTAAATATTTTATTCGAGCAAAAACAAATAAATGCTAAATGTCAGCCATTGCTAAATGTCAACCATTGTCATAACAAGTAAGTAATAGTTTTGCTTTATATTGAGGAACGACCAATATTCTACAAATTCAATTTCTTTATATTGAGGAGGGACCAATATTCTACAAATTCAATTTGACCAAGGTTAGTATGCCTAAAGAAAAATTTGTAATCTATCAAGTTTAATCAACGACGTAAGTATTTACTTAACATAAGTACGCTTTTAAAAGCAACAAAATGGTTAAGTAATTACTTCACACTTATGTACTAAGTCGTACTTAAGTAAGCTTTCAGAAACCCAGCCAATGTGTATCAACTTTAAATTTAATGTTTGGTCGTTTTCAATTATGGAACTCCAAAAGCCTATAAAGACTTAACCACTTTTTTGCTAATTTCTTCGCGAATAAGGCTTAAAAATCGAGAAATTTCGGCCGCCTATTTAATTTTGAATCAGAGAGTAATAGACGAAACGTTCGGCGCATCAAAATGCAGTTGGTATTGCAGAATTGACGCATCATATGTGTTACAATCTGTCAGTTTTCAGGCGAATCTTGACCCAATCAAACGATCATTTGTAATAGCTAAAATTTACCTGAAAACTTATAAAATATTTTGTTTATCAGAAACTCTATCGCTAACTGAATGGTGTATGGTTAATTGCATACCAGGCCGTGATCATTTCACCGTGATAGAGGGGCTAAACATTTTGAGGAGGGTATTCAAGGGTTTTATATGACTTACAAGCAACATTGAAACATTTCTAGGGGGTGGGGCCCGTTGTACCCATAGGAATGTTGCAAAAGATAACGTTTTATATAGCAGGGGTTATATTCGTTAATAGATTATTTGTATCCGGTGCAAAAGAAAAGCATATGCCAGTATTCTTAACGTATATTCACAAAGACCGCTTAACTCCGATCCCCGCTGTACTATTTACCGTAAGTATTTTACTTATATATCGGGTGGGTTCCATTTTTGATCCTTGTGGAAGATATAGACTTGATTGGCTCATGTTACTTTTACGGCCGTCCCGGTTTCTGGTGGGTCTCTAAAAGAGTACCCTTACATTCTAGACTACAGTTTTTTTTTTGCTTAAGCTTAGGCTTAGGCGTAGGAATACGCTTTTGCAACGCTTAGGCTTAGGCTTAGGAATACGCTTAACCTACCGTTGCGGCCCTAAAAGTAACATTGGCCATTGTCCTGCGTCCGACCATGAAGCGACCGGCGTTACGCTTCGCTTACTCAAATATCGTTCGGTTATGAAGCTTTTCGGTTTACTGAAATAAAGTTTGGTTCAGTTTGGGAATAAAATTTATTTACAATAAAATATTCCGAAGCTATTTAAAGCATGATTTGTCTTACCAGTGTCAAACATTTAAGCATAAAATGTAGACAAGTTTTAGTTTTGAACACTTCCCTCATATTTACGCGTTATAGTAGGCTTAGGTATAGGTTTAGGCTTAGACTACAGAAAAGACTTTTCTATGCTTAGGCGGTTGCCAAAGCATCTTCCTTCGCGTAAGCCTGTTCAGTGGGGTGGTTGTACAAAATTTCAATTTGTCATTTTTCGTTTGGTACGTGTGACTATTCAACAGTTTTTTGAACTGGTGTTCTGATTTTAAAGTTATCTGTATTTTAGGGTATCTTATCAATCCTGTATTTGTTCCTGAGTAATAATTTGTACTCACTAATCAACTATATACAAATTGTGTATTGGCTTGCTATTGGCGTTGCAATACTGGCACTGTTTTACCTACGATACTCAAGACCCAACGACGCAAGGCCAATTAAGGTAAATCCGTAGTATAGGCAGGGCCGAACCAGCCACCCTTCATACCCCCATTTGGGGAGGGGCATCCCTAAAGGTGCACCCACTGTAACCGGTTGAAGCAAAAACCGTTTAAGTTTTAAAATGCGTCTGGCTTCTCGCTCGCTTCGCTCGCGAGTTTCAAGGTCCCACCATGGAATTTGGGGGTGCCCACGCCCCTGCCTGCTCCGACACTGGGTATAGGCAACCTAAAATGTTTCGACCTCGCCTGCGAAGAAAATAGTTAAAATATGTAAGTAGTTTGAGCGTCATAAAATTTGGCTATGAGGCTTTATACGACATAAATGTTTCTAAAATACAGCGGCGCCGGAAGCAAATTATGATATGTGGCAAACACAGGAAGGGGGCAGCTACACCAAAATATAAGACCAAGCGCACGTGCAAGATGGAATTTTGCCAGTGGGGGCGTGTGGGGGCTTATCTCGCCGCATAGCCCAATACAAACACTCGGCGCCGCATCACTCTGGTTCAGCCCCCCGGTTTAGCCCAACCTACTAGTGGCGAATTCGAAAATTTCTAATGGAGGGTGTACAATATACGTGAGAAAATATTGCAAGCGCAAAGAGGGCGAGATGCCAAATGCAATTTCAAGGCACAAATAATGGATGCGCATCCTTATTTACTCAAAGAGGCCTTGCGTGCGAGCAACACAACGCAATTTTCGGTGCATGAAAGTAAATCTTTTTTATTCACCGAAATTACAAATCATGTTTCAAACAGTGTCGGATCCAAGATTTCAAAATGGGGGGCCCAAAATTTCACAGGTAATAAACTAATTTTTTCACCCACACACAAACCACGAACTATTGCCATAAAATTGCTATATAATTTTTATCGAGATGCTGTTGGGGGGGGGGGGGCCACGACCGGGGTGGCCCCCCATGGATCCGCCATTGGTTTCAAACATAAAATGACGAAGAACAAATTAGCTAAATAAATAAGCTTCACAACTTTTTCACCATACTTTAATAACTAAAATGGTTAAATTTAGCGGACGAATGAAAAAATTTTGTATTCGAGCCCAGACTATTGAGGTTGTGTCCGTCAATGTTAGAATCCTTGGGTTCAAATCAAACACGCAATGAAAATGAACATGCAAATGTTGGGGCAAGTACCCCGTCTGCCCCGAACTGCTGAATAATCATTGCTTATTGCTAGTTATTGCATGACTTCAGTTTTCTGTTAAGATGTGTTGTAGGTTTAAAAAGTTTCGGCCCATGTAAAGATCAGGGGTCGAACGTTTACCTGTGGGACTGCAATTAGACTAATTGTTTTGCTTGGCTTAGGCTTAGGCTTAGGAATATGCTCATTGTTATGCTTATGCTTAGGCTTAGGAATATGCTCATTCTTATGCTTATGCTTAGGCTTAGATTTGGCTTAGGAATATACTTATAACACTGTTCCGCGCTTGTTCTTTACATTGGTCAAAGTTTCGATAAACTGCAAAATCGTTTGCGTTATTTTTAATGCAAAATGTTTAAATAACAGTAGCTTTTTTGAATAAGAAATATGGCTTTTGTTCTACTTTGTTTCAGGTAAACCTTGTATGGCCGGTGATATTCTTGCTAGGATGTTTATTTTTGGTGATATTTCCGTGGTTCGCATCGCCTAAAGACACAGGTAAAATCATGTTAATTGCATAAGAGTTTGCGCTCAAATGTTGTTTAGTTCCTGGCTTAAAAAGCTCGCAAAATCTAATTTAAGCAATACCACATTACAGATGTTAAAACTGTGTCAAAAGTAGGTAGTAATTTCAGTATAATGTATTTACTTTGGGTGTCAAATTAGTAATTTATAAATGAGTTTGCAGTTTTTTGCAAGAAAAACTGGTTCAAACCAATTGTTAGTTTGTGTTTTTTTGCAGTAATAAATAGTTTTTAAGTTTTATTTCTTCTATTTTTGTAATGCCAACTAACTGTTGCCGTTAAGTATCTGACCTTCCTATTTTGAATCGTGTTGCTTTCGTCGGTTGTTGCAAGTAACTCGCACGGTACCGTTCGGCGCCTTCCGTCGCCCGTGCGGCGCCGTCCGTCACCCACGCGGCGCCGTCCGTCACCCACGCGGTACCGTCCGTCACCTACGCGGTGCCATCCGTCACCCACGCGGTGCCGTCCGTCACCCACGCGGTGCCGTCCGTCACCTTCGCGGAGCCGTCCGTCACCGTGCGGCGCTGTGCATCACCGCGCGGTATCATACACAAATAACTCACGTACGATAACGTATGGTGACGGACGGTAACTGACAGCGCCGCACGGGTGACGGACGCTGACGGCCGGCGCCGATCGGCTGACGCACGGTAACTGACGCGCCGTACGGGTGACGCACGGTGACGGACTGTGCCAGACGTCAAGTATAGCGCAACCCTAAGTCAAACATTGGTTAAATTTTGAATTTGTTTCATTGCTTTAGCGATTGGAATGTCGATCATGTTCACAGGCGTTCCTGCGTATCTGCTTGGCGTTCAATTTAAAAATCGCTGGCCGAAATGCATGGACCGAGCAATGGGTTAGTGAGATCCTATTAAAAGAAGTAGTCCATGATAATATAGGGTGCCTGCCCTTTGAACGACACTGAGACCGGGGACATAAAGACTGTTAGACTGAGGTTTAGGATTAGGCTTGTTTCGGCTTACGCTATGGCTTAATAGGCTTAGTGTTAGGCTCAGGTTTACAATTAAACTGAATGAGTAGGCCCTTGTAATTAACATCAGACAGAGAAATGGCATGCAGCGTATAAATATAAGCAGGGCAAGACAAATTTAAACCAATAACCGAGATCCCGAGATAGACACAGTCAGATCCGTTTAGCATAGAAAGAGAAAAATATGCAAACACTCAGAGCGTAAAATTGAAAACTGAAACAGCCCTATTTGTTTATCTCTTGTCTCAGGAAAATCAACCCTAAAGAGACAAACTGCGTGTAAGAACTCTGTTTTCCGCTGACAGGGTCTGCTTAAACTAACCTGTTCCAAAACCTATCCCTAAGCTTGAACTTGAGCCCGAGCTTAAACCTAAGTCAATAGGAGACGAAATAGCAAAACAGCTGTTATTTGACCGATATGATAAAGGAAGTCAACAGTTTAACGATTGTATAGTAGTTTTAAAATTTGGGAGTGTTCAAAAATCTTTAAAAATAAAGACTTTGTTAGCTGCAGTGCTTAAATAAGCTTCTACTATTATTTACAAATTTAAGTTCAGAAGCGATTTCATTCGAGATGGATGTATTTGTATTTTAGACACAATCACATTGCTGACTCAAAAAGTGCTGATGGTAGTGCCACAAGCTGAATCGAAAGATGTTTAAGAATTTAATCTGAATATATTTACGTAGGAGTTTCGAATAAATGTTTCGTCAACCATTGTACAGTCGATAGGCCCTTGATTTCATTAGAGAAAGTCTTAAATTTAACCCTACAGTGGCAAGATCTAGCACTGTACTGTAGTGTCCCAAATAAGAGGGGGGTAATAAGAGGGGGTCCCTATTCTGAGTCCCAATCAATACCAGTCAGTATCCCTAATAAGAGTCCGTATACGAATAGAGTCCCTAAACCCTAATTAGGGTGTATAAATGTTAATTATTCCTAATTGTAGCGCATAAATGACTCCAGGACCAAATAAAGTTAAGTTTGAAACTTTAAGGCGTACTTAAATTTTGAAAGTACATTCATAATTATAACCTTGCATTGTCGCTCAAGCTATTGACACAAGACAAAAAACGTTTATTTCAACGGATAGTTGCAATACATATATCAGTAACGAAGAGTAGCGCAGGGCGGGTCAAAAATAAGTAACAGTCCGTAACCGAATAATAGGGGGTGCCCTCTGGAGAGGCGAAATAAATATCAGTCCCCTCTTATTAGGTTACTACAGTATTTGTTGTTTCTGAGATGCGATTTTAAATAATATACATTGCAAAAAAATGGTGAGTCAAATTGACTCTCTCCGAAATAGGCTTTTCCGAACTACACAAACTGAGTCAAAATTAGAACAGGCATATACCACTCGCTGCACGATTTTTTGCGGTCACGATTCGAGTTGATCAACGCTGTGCGAACTGGTAAACGTGACTTAACCAACAAACTAAAAACACTAAGTGTCCTGTTGTTGCGGTAAAAGTTGGGCAGTTTTTGTTGCTGTTTCAGCTGCACAAACCACGACTTATTCTGTTATTTTGACACCAACAATTGAGCTAATTGTTTACGTATAGGTGATAATGTTTGACGCTTACTTATTTTCCGGTTGAAAACTTTGAAAACAACGTCGTCTATATTTGCAAAGTTCCATTTTCTACTTGTTCGTCGAACAAAATTGTAAGACTCTGCAGCTTTTTTGCAGTTTGATAGCAATTCATTTTCGTGGTGTTTTCAAAATTTTTCATGCTTGTTTTATAAATATTTTCTCTGTCGTGTGACACCTGTTCAAAACACAACTGAATCAATTTCATGAGCAATTTGTTTTGTAGTGTTTTGCAAGCTCTGCGCTGCAAAACCTGGTGAGTCAAATTGACTATCACCGAAATAGGATCTACAGGACTGCACAAATTGAGTCAATTTCGACTCTGCCAGAGGCAAGCGTGCCACTCAGTGAGTCAAATTGGACTCTGGTGGAGTCGAATTTGACTCACTGAGTGGCACGCTTGCCTCTGGCAGAGTCGAAATTGACTCAATTTGTGCAGTCCTGTAGATCCTATTTCGGTGATAGTCAATTTGACTCACCAGGTTTTGCAGCGCAGAGCTTGCAAAACACTACAAAACAAATTGACTGGTGGAGTCGAATTTGACTCAGTTTTGTAGTCCAGTAGAGCCTAAAATTTGACTCAGTTTTGTAGTCTAGTAGAGCCTATTTCGGAGAGAGTCAAATTAACTCGCTATTTTTTTCTAGTGTATATCTATCTATGACCAATGTATGAAACAGGGCGGAACAGTTGTAAAAGCATGTTTTTAAGTTTAATCCCAAGCCTAAGCATAAGAATGAGCTTATACCTAAGCCTAAGCCTAAAAAAATTAGTTGAAAGATTAAGTAAGGCTACTGGATTACAGCTCCACAGGAAAACGTTCCGCCCCTGATCTTTACATGGACCTTATCTTTTAACAGTATTTGTATTCAGTATCTAGCTCATATTTAGCTCACTGTACTTTAATTTTGGAATAAAATTTAAACAAAGTAGAATCCCTTTCAGGAATTAGATACAAATTAGCATAACAATTCGTTTAATACAACGGTAATTATTTCTCCGGCCGTAGGCCGCTATCAAACATAGACAAACCGTATATCTAGCACATACATACAACTTTCTCAAACCAGCAGTCGCTTGCAACCTTCACTGTAAATTCCAGCGAGTTAATTTTACCTTAGAATGAGTTGAATCCACACAGAAGTCTGAGCTCTGAATTAGGTCTTTCATAACTCAAAATTCTGAATTGATTGAACTGATTCTGAGTTAATTAATTACTCACCGTGAATTAAATCAGCTCAGAGCGAGTTTATATTTACTAACTGAAAAATAACTAATTCTCTCAGAGTTAATTATCAACTCATTGGAATTTACAATGTTCCTTATTCCATAGCGTTTCAGCAAGGACTAGAACTCTAAACTAGTACCGCTGAAGTCTGTGCGTCGATATCTCTTCGGCAGATTAGTTTTCAGTCCAATCCTACGCGACATTCGCCCAACTGTTGATTAAAGCTGAAAATTTTCAGCTAGTTTCTGCGCAATGGGTTGTTTAACATTTAATACTCGTTCACGTGAATTTCGTTAAAAATAGTTTGATTTCTAGTTTGGTACACAATTACTACAGTCTTATCTGAAGCGAAAGAAATGTAAACGACAATGAATAACGCAAAGTTTAAGTTTAACCTTTGCTAAAATCACACCCTGGTGGACAAATAGGAAATTTATTTCACACGAAAGAAACTTTGATGTGGTGAAAACTCACAAAAACGTTAATTGAAAATGAGTGGCTGTAATAGCGAGATACGCGGAAAGATACCGCCGATGTATTGAACAGGGCCGGAACAGTAATATAAGCATATTCCTAAGTCTAAGCCTAAGCGTAAGGATGAACGGATTGCTACGCCTAAACCTGAATCCAAGCTCTAAGCCTAAGCAAAAAGATTAGACTAAAGCGTAAACCGACTACATTACAGCCACGCCGGAAAATGATCCGCCCCTGTTTTATACATAGGCCAAAAATTTGATGCCACGTTTACTCTGATTCGACCAACAGCTTATTCGGCCAACTAGTTGGCTTTCTGCAGTGTTTGAGGAAGGTATACGCAAATGCCTGATGAGCTAGCAAAAAATATTTACAGTCCTAAATCCAGCAGATAATTTACAAACCTAATCCCATGTAAAGATAAGGTGCGAAACGTTTTTCCGTGGGACAGCAATAGACTAAGCTTAACCTTTTCTCACATGAATATTTGCAATTTCACATGAGATGTAATTTCAAGGTGAGATTCGAACCCCAGTCTCACGGATGGGAGGCTTTTACGATGACCACTGAGCTACAGGAGCTTGACGCTCGAGCCCGAGGGGGCTCTCACATCTTGTGGAGATTTAACACTGCGCATATAAGTTATAACTGTTACACAGTACTCACAGTGTGTGTATTGCTCGTTTATTATTGTATTTAGTTGCTCAAAGTATACTCTATGAGTGAAAGGGTTAAGCTTTAGACTAATTTTTTGGCTTGGCTTAAGCTTAGGCTTAGGCTTAGACTTAGGAATATGACTGTTCTGACCCTGTTTTTTACATTGGCCCAACCCTGCAAAAGTAATTTTTTGACTTGTTTCATCGGAAATTTCGGGAGTTGCATGTATCTTTACTACCTCCTTCAAAAATTTAATTAATGTCAAATTCGACTGTTGACCGAAAGGTGCGAACCGAATGAAAGTACGCGGTGTTGTCAATGAAAGCCATGTATGTTTTATTCAAAATTTAGAAATCTTAATTTAACTAATAAATGTTGAAAAAACGTTATTTCTACGGAAAATATGTAATAATTTTCGTTTTTACTTCAATCAGTATTCAGTTAAATCCGTTGTCTGATGAACAATTAGAATTCGCGGACTTTTGTATAAGTCAGTGAGTATTTTCGACGCTGGTTGTCTTTGATTTCTTCAGTATGAATCGTGATATAATTAAAGTTTACTTGCAATGTCCTGTTCGCCTAAAAGCTAAATAATTGCTTTAAAAATATTGATCATGGGACAAATTTCAGAAAACAACATCCTCTGACGTCCAAATTTTGGACCAATGCAAAATACAGGGGCGGAACAGTGTTATAACCATATTCCTAAGCCTAAGCATAAGCCTAAGCCTAAGCCTAAGCGTAATGAGCGTATTTCTAAGCGTAATCCTACGCCTCAGCCTAAGCCAGGCAAAAAATTAGTCTAAACCTTAAGCTTACTCTATTTTAGTCCCACAGAAAAACGTTCCGCCTCTTATCTTTACATGGGCTAAAGTTTGATACGTTCTGGTTTGAGCGAGTCTTTTAGTTTGGTTTCGCCAAAACGTAAAATACTAGATTGTATACAACAATATATAGTACCAGTGTGTGAATGGGTAGGTGCTAAAAGTAACCGAAACGGAATCGAATAGTGATCAAAATAACTTCAGCGGAAACGGAAAACGAACTGTGTAGTATAAAAGTTTCAAAAATGATTTATGTTTCTGTATTACAAGTGTGGCGTGCAAATGCTCATCGGGTTCTTCTTTAAATTAATTAAGAAATGGCAGATTCACCCAGATGATGAAATATTTTGGACATATTTCGTCATTATTATTATTATTACTATTATTATTATTATTATTATTATTTCAAATAAACCCGTACAGGATATAGAATGAAAACATGCTGAGATTTATTTATACGTAGTTAATGACTAAATTATCAACATAAAAATGAAAGATTTTTCGGTATTTCTATAATGACAGCAGAAATCATAACGGGCACCGATTTTTACGAAAACCTACATACAGTTACGTAATCTATTAGTACGTAACCTGCATACTTCACTGATGGATAAGTTATACATGTGACGAGAACCAAAAATCAAGCATGGGTACCCCGCAAGAAGCCTTGGCTACAGGTGGTCATTACGCAACTGGATCCATGTATAGAACATGACAGTTACAGTGGCATAAGCATATTCCTAAGCCTAAGGATGAGTCTATTCCTAAGCCTAAGCCTAAACCTAAGCAAAAAATGTTCGTCTAATGCGTAACATGACGCTATTAAATCCCTGCAGCAAAACGTTCCATCTCAGTTCAATACATGGATCCGCAACTATAACAACAAATCAATACCGGAAATGTCGTTTTAAAGAGATTAAGGTTTAGATTGTTTAATATTTTTACCTGGGTTGGAAATGACGATTTCATATCAATTCCGTCGGCGTCTTCAGTCAATGACTGTACTTGTTTTAGTTTTCGAATCCTAGCATAAAAGTAGGTCTCAGGGGAAATAGAAAATATTCATGTGAGAAAGGGTTAAGGTTTAGATTGTTTACTATTTTACCTGGGTTGGAAATGACGATTTCATGTCAATTCCGTCGGCGTCTTCAGTCAATGACTGTACTTGTTTTAGTTTCAGTTTGTACGTTTGTTTGTCAGGCATAACAACACCATCTTCCCATAAAACGGCACCTAGAAATATAACAAAAATTTCGCAGCTCTAATAAATAATCAGTTTTCAATAACAAAACCTTACGTTAAAGTATGATTTTGTTTTATATGGCGCATTCTGGCAAAACTTACACAGTTGTAACTTTGGTTTAAAACAAAACTTCATTTCAACCCTTTTTACATGAATATTTAGTTGGTACGAATTAACTTCAAACCAAGATTTGAATGGCAACATCTCGGATGGAAGGCGTTTATTATGATCAAATGCTGGAAGCTTGGCGCTGGAACCCAACGGAGCTCTTATCTCTCGGTGGAGATTTTGCAAACCGCAAACGTGTAGTAATTGTTAAACACTGCGCGTTGTGTATTAATTCATAAATGCAGATTGGTTCAGGTGCTCACATTCTACTCCATGTGAGATGGGGTTAAATATGACGCGTAGCATTCGAAGTCCATGCTGTATTAGTCAAACCATCTGCATCCCTGTTGAAGTTGACCAAAAATTCCTTGTACGGTAAAGATTTGATCGGTATTTTCGAAAACATGTCACGTTAAAGACCAATATGGTGTTACTAGTAGCAATCGTGTTGGCGAATTAGCCCCTTTTGCACGCACCGACTCCAAGGACATGGACATTATGAACAAAACCGGTACATAACCCTCTCCCGTAAAAAAATTCGGACAATGTTACTTTTAGGGGCGTAACAGTAGATTAAGCGCACTTTTAAGCCTAAGCTAAGCGTTGCAAAATTTTGTTCTTAAGCTTAAACCTAAAACTAAGCAAAAAATGTAATCTACAATCAAAATTTTACTCTTTTACAGACACATCAGAAACCTGGACGCTCCTCAAAATACCATTGGCCAAAAATTCTGCGCAAGCAGATGAATGCAACCTAATCGCAATATCGCGAAAATAAACCTAGAAAGGTTTGAAAAAAATACTTTAAAAACAACCCTCTTGCATTTGAGCCTATCGCCAGATAGGGCTCAGCGAGCTCTGCCCAACCGGCTAGAAAAATGTTACCCCCACATATAATTTTCAACTTCGCTTGTAACGAAATCCTCTGTATGTCCTTCGTAAAAATTGTCAGTCCGTTTCTATCAAAGTGAGCTGGCTACGCGCCTGCTTGCGTTATACTTACCATTACTGTTTACCCTCATCAAACTGATCCCAACGGGATACTTGCTGTACTTATCAACAACGGTAATGAATCCTTGTTCAACGTGCATATTGTTCGGATAAAGTTTGCTAGTCGCTCGTGCGCTAGAAATTAAAAAGCTGTTTACGAAAATTCGGCTCGCACCGTTCTATGTAGCCAAACTTTGTAGCGATACTTGGAATCGCTATAAAGCATTGTACCGATTACAAACTATTCATGATAGCTATTGTTGTAGCTCGTGCTATTTACTACAACGGCTAATGTTAAAACCAGGGGCGGAACAGTATTATAAGCATATTCGTAAGCCTAAGCCTAAACCTAAGCCTTAGCGTAAGAATGAGCGTATTCCTAAGCCTAAGTCTAAACCTAAGCCTTAGCGTAACAACGAGCGCATTCCTAAGCCTAAGTCTAAGTCTAAGCCTGAGCCAAGCAAAAAAATAGTCTAAAGCTTAAGCTTACCCTATTGCAGTCCCACAGACAAACGTCCCGCCCCTGATCTGTACATGGGCCGTTGTAACAAAAGTCGCCACATCAAAGCGTATTTGAACATTATTTTTGCAACCTCACAATTCGTTTCGTACCCAAGGTAATATTTTTCACGGTCACACCGATAATGCAGTATAATATGTCACATGTTGTATGAAGCCGTGTTATGGTTCGTTACAACCAAAGACTATGTTCCTTACAAGATCCCTATTATAAACTAAAACAAAATATAATATACAGCCCGAATTGTTTCCTTGCTAGCGAAAGGAAACTACGTAACCCAGTATTCGTGTCTAAAAGCGTACTATATAGTTCCTTAAATTAAATTACTTAACCCCTTCTCACATTGAGTTGCCTATAGGCAACTAATCGCAGTATATATACGTTAAATAATATAATATCGCACCGTGTTTAACAGTTGCAACACGTATACATAGTACTAAATGACCACAAGACGTGAGAGCCCCCTCGGGCTCGAGCGTCAAGCTCCTATAGCTGAGTGGTGATGGTATACGCCTCCCACTCCAGTCACCGGAGTTCGAGTCCTAGCATAAAAGTAGGTCTCAGGGGAAATAGAAAATATTCATGTGAGAAAGGGTTAATGTATATTTGACTTGGTGCAGAGACATTGTGTGGGCATACCATCGCGGGATTTAATTACGATGGCAGATTACAAATACTTCCTTGATTGAAAAGAATTTTATATGCTCTTTCCCGTCGCACTGAGACGCATTTTGTTTGTTGTTCTTCAAAAGTGTTGAACTGTATTGACCCGAATAAGAGGGGGATAATAAGAGTGGGGTCCTCATTTTAAGTCCCGATCAATAAGAGTCCGTATCCCTAATAAGAGTCCGTAAGCGGATAGAGTCCTTAAACCTTAGAATCCATAAATGTCAATTATGCCTAATTGTAGCGCATAAATGACTCCAGGTCCAAATAATTTGACTTCGAAGCTTTAAAGCGTACTTAAGATTTGAAAGTACATTCCAACGTATAACATTGCATTATCGCTCAAACTATTGAAACGAGACAAATATACGTTTAATTCAACGGATAGTTGCAGTACCGGATATATTTCAGTAACGAAGGATGGCCGAGCGTGGGTTAAAAATAAATAACAGTCTGTAACCGAATAACAAGGGGGTACCCTCTGGAGAGGCCAAATAAATATCAGTCCCCCCTCTTATTCGGGTCAATACAGTATTTCCTGAGAAGGACTCGTGTCAAAAATATAAAACGCTTGTGTTTTGAAAAAAGCGTATATATTGACGCTAAAATGGAGTTTTGACAAATGCTAAAAAGCTTTTGACTAACAGCGTTTGACTACGTTAGCGATTCATTTCAGAGCGTTTCCATTTGGAAGAAAACGTATTGCAAAATGCTGCTGTAAACTCCAAAATAGTTGTGTGTTTTATTCTTGATACGATTCCTAAAGTTGGCGACTTTAACAGCCCATGTATAGAACAGGGCCGAAACAGTAGTATAAGTTGACACTATTCCTAAGCCGGCGACTTAACGGCCCATGTATAGACCAGACCTGGAACAGTAGTATAAGCATATTCCTAAGCCAAAGCCAAAGTCAAGGCAAGAAATTTAATCTAAAGCTCGAACTGACTCTGTTACAGCCCTTCCGGAAAATGATCCGACCGTGTTCTACACACGGGCCGACTTAACTAAGCATTAGGTACGCAAAACATAAAACAAAACCTTTATATCATTGCGCTAAACCGATCGCTTACGTATAATTAATACACGGTGTACCAAACATAGGCACTTCCGCACGTTCGAACTGAAGAATTTCTGTGTATGATTCGCCAAAATCAAAATCGATAGGAAAATGATTGTGAATGGTTGAGTCGAGTTCATAAGTGCCGACAATGTTTTCGATTGGCTCGATTTGTGGCGGAAACGGTGGTTGATCTGGTATAACTGCAACCAACATATGCAAATTTGCTGGCTGGCTTTTGTAACCCGAACAATGTCATACTTCGTAGAAATTCATTTAAATATGATGCTTTGTCAACCATTTTTAATATTAACACTTGTTCTTTGGATTAACCACTAATGGTAAGCTTAACCTTAGACTAATTTTTTTACTTAGGGTAAGGTCTGGGTTTAGTTAGGGCCGTTGCATTAACCACTAATGGTTAGCTTAACCTTAGACTAATTTTTTGTTTAGTTCGGGCCTTTGTATTAACCACTAATGATAAACTTCATCTTAGACTAATTTTTTGCTTAGGCTTACGTCTTGGTTTAGTTAAGGCCTTTGCATTAACCACTAATGATAAATTTAATCTTAGACTAATTTTTTACTTAAGCTTACGTCTGGGTTTAGTTAGGTCCTTTGCATTAACAACTAATGATAAACTTAATGTTATACTAATTGTTCGCTTACGCTTAGGTCTGGGTTTAGTTATAGGTTTTATCGTTACGCTAAGGCTTACACTTAGACTTAGGTTTCGGCTTAGGAATGTGCTATAGTTTTACACTCCTTAAAATAACATGGGCTGATTTACTTGTTGTGTTATCAGCACGGCAAACTCCGCACGTTACCGGACAATTGATATCATACCAGTCGGTCCATTGTTTATGGATTCGGCACCGATTTTCGTCGCGCCATAACTTTTGACAACTTTTGTAGACATCTTGACACGGCCCTGAAATGTATGAAAATCAAGTAAAATCTATCTGAAATTATATGCCTAAATATAGATTACCCTGCAGCGGTTTATATGTCAAAAACACTTAAGAACAGTTGTACCCTTGAGACAACTTGTGAACTGATATAATTTCGCAGCAAAACGTTTTGTCTTATATTAATCTCTTATGCAGTCTTACTGTTACTATTCTCATGAAACTGCAACAGTTTTTAGATACTAGTAATTATCAGCGTAGTAAGTGCTTAGGTAACCGGTAGTGTTGGAAGGCGTTCCTTACAGTGTCGACCGTAAATACTGTACCGTTGTTACTGGGTGTAATTCTTTGGCCAGTAACTGCTACCATAGGTTTTGCGGTTGCATGGTTAAAAACAACAACCGCAACAATATTCACGCACACTAGGCGGAAAATCTTACGGTTTTAAATCTTCGCTTTAAGAAATAACGAATTGTATCAAAATTAAAACACTATTTTAAACGCTTTTCTCGTTTGAAACAGCATCTTTAAAAGAGCTTGCTTGTAAGTGGAGAAAATCGAAAACGATAATTCCAAAAAAGCTAAAACGGTTTTGTATTTGTGACACGATTCTTAAATAAAACCGCTACAACGAACGCTATCTATACTCAGTCTGCGAATAGTAGCTTACATCGACAGCCTATGCCCGTCCATCCCTTCTCGCAGCGGCATTCGGCAATTTTTGGATACACATTGTTCCGTTTGCGTTTACGCCGATTCTCGCGTAAATGACAGTTGCCTTGGCCGCACGGATTCGGATCGCAACTGTTTGGTGGCGGAATAAATGAATCTGAAAGTAATAATACGACAATAGTAATTTCAAAGTAAAAACACAAATGATTAGCAAGAAATACATGACATTTTTAATTATTTATGCAGTCACGTTTTTGGTTTTGCATTAATAGTTGGGCTCATGTATAGAACAGGGCCGGATCATTTTCGTGCGGGTCTGTAATAGAGTGAGTTTAAGCTTCAGACTAACTTTGTTGCTTAGGCTTAGGAATATACTCATCCTTACGATTAGGCTTAGGCTTAGGAATAGCTAATCCTTACGCTTAGGCTTAGGCTTAGTCTTCGGCTTAGGTTTAGGAATATGCTTATACTACTGTTGCGGCCCTCTTCTATACATGGGCCAAAAGTTGTATATTCTTGAATTTTCGAAAATGCATCTTTCGCGACCTTACCTCAGCGAGGTGATGTTTAGATGGTTATTTGCATCCTTCAGCATTTGCAAATACACGAGTAATATTAAGGTATACCTATTGCATGAGATAACACATTTGTGTGGGTTAACCTACTTTCTTATACATTCAAACCGATTTGCATACATCGGTAAAATAGGTCGTATCTTTTAGTAGTAAACACAGAATCACAGGATCTAAGAGATGGCGAATGCCGGAACTGACTGTAAAGACTAAAACTCGGGTTGCAGCGACTGGGGCTGATTTTTGCCCACGAGAGTAACTAAATAATGTCTCGCTAGCTCAACATGCTAAATGGACCGAAATAGTTTCAGGAGCGGTGGCTGTAGATTTCACAAGACTATGTGGCTAAAGTTAGAAAATAGATAAGCTAGGGACGCGCTGAAACCTCTGGCCATAACTCCGTGCCAACATTTCATTTCATAATGGTAAGATTTAAACCGAATGTATTTTGCACGAAATTTTACTTGTTTTACGACCATTTTATACGAGAGTAAGCTTAAGCTTTAGACTAATTTTTTGCTTTGTTACGTTCATCCATTTATCAGTTCTGTACTTTCTGGCTCTTTCCGTGAAGCGATCAATTCTACGGCAAGGTTCATGCTTAGGCTAAGATTAGTCATAAGAAAATGCTTAGGTAAAGACTTTGCAATAGGCTTACGTAAGCCTTGTCTTAAACATAAGCCTGAGCAAAACAAACGCCTAAACCTAAGCCTGTGTTTCTTGCAAATTCTCAGCCATTATGGCGGCAGGTAATTGTTTTATTATTCTATTTTTAGTACAAAAAGTATAGCACGGGAAATATATTTTAACAAACTATATTAAGCGTTTGCTAAATCCTTCGCATGACTACTGCTTATTTCGTACGTTTCACGCTATAACAGCATTTCTTTACTTCTTAATTTATACTTACAGCCATTATCGTTTAACCCAGTAGAATCATATTTAGAATTGACAGAAAACTCAACTGTCACTCAATTGTAAGCTATAAAAGACAGAAGCTCAAAAAATGTTGCATCAACCATTTCCTACGCGAACATTTTCCTATTTCATCAAGCATTCATTTTCAAGCTTGTAACTTGAACCCCGGTCTCTCGCGAGTGAAGCGTTATACCATCACCACTCATCTATAGGAGCGTGTCAGCTCGAACCCGTCACAACACTTTCTCTCATTTTTTGAAGATTTTAAACTATAAAGTAAATTGTTAAACACTGTGCATTGTGAATTGACTGATGAGCATAGTTTGTTGTTGCTATGTTACGGTCTTGGCGTTGAAAAGTGAACCATTGCTTAAAAGCAATAATTGCAAAGTGAACGTTGTTTAGTACTTACCGACAATTAAAATAAAGCAACAGATTGCAATTGTTGAAAAAATGACTAGATTACGTATCATACTGTACCAATTTTGGTTTTAAACACTGAAAAATAACGCGAAGACAATAAACAGACTCTATAAACGCTTATGATAAAATCCGAAACTCACCAAATTTTGTGGTCCATGCATAGAACAGGGCCGGAACAGTAGTATTAGCAAATCCCTAAGCCCAAGCCTAAGCCTAAGCCTAAGCGTATGGATGAGCCTATTACTGAGCCTAAGCCTAAGCCTAAGCGTATGGATGAGCATATTTCTAAGCATAAGCCTAAGCAAAAATTTAGTCAAAAGCTTAAACTGACTCTATTATAGCCCTCCGGAAAACGTTCCGGCCCTGTTCTATACATGGGCCAATTTTGCTATAAACAATTGCCACTTGTAAGAGATTGTTTAAATTAGCAGAAAATATTCACTTTAATTCAGATGCAAGGAAACAGGAACAAATTAAATTTAACTACGTAAAATGAACCAAAAATAGCAACATATTCAACACTTATAAGTCCAGAAGTATGTTTAGACTGTCGAGATATAGAATAGGTTTGTTAGGCACAGCATAAAATCTAATCAATTTGCTCTAAGTTTATCGGATACCATGGGCGTGGAAGAGATTTCCGTTCGGAAAAGACCATTCCAATTACATAATTGTTGTAGTGGCCCAAATATGAGGAGGCAGATATATTTAGCCTCTTCAGAGAACGACCACCTCACTGTCCACATCCAGAATGATATTTATTTTCCAATCTTGCTCCAGTTATTTGGTCCACATACCGTCAACTTATGCCAGCCATTTTCTATACTTTCAGTTTTTTTGTTTTAGAAATATATCTTTAAGACTTGATGTGTCAGAAACGAATTTGTTGAAGTCATTTGACCCGGAAAATGGCTCACTTTACTCCCGCTGGCTGCGTCTTATGACATAAAAGTTAGCCGAAATTTAAAACAACAACGAATTATAAGCTGAATGCTAGAAAATCAAGCATTTATTTGAGCAAAAAACAACGACAAAAGTTTACGTTTCAGCATATAAACTCGTTTATTCGCAGGTTTACTGTGCAAGACATTGCACATGTTGCGCACACCACTCAGTGCAGGCTGGCAAAATGTATTGCAGTTTTGCACTTGAATATAACGACATCCTGAAGACACATTAATATAATATCGTCTCCTGAACAGAAAAATGAAATTGCAGTGAAAATTTTAACTCAAAAATTAAAACTGTGAACTCGCATGTCATACATTTTTACCTTTAACAACTGTATGATAGGTGTAAAAATGACAATTTCGCCTGTATCAGTGCATTTTGTCTTAAATTTTATCAGCACAGTCGCACGCAAGTATTGTGACTGCATATCACATCTGTCTGTGTAGACATACATGACTGTTTAGAGAAAGCCATGGTAGCAGGGAATAAATACATTTTGTTTAGTCAGCCTGATGTGAGTCTGGGACTCGTTAATTGGTACATATTTCCGACTTAGCAGTACCGAAATACCTAAAAACAAATCTAGGACAGGCAAACGGGGTGCAACCGGAATCATAAAATACCGGAACCGGAACCGAAAAGAAAAAAAATACCCGAACCGGAGCCGGAACCGAAGAATAAAAAATATTTGTTGTTGAAAAATTCAATTTAAGCGCTATTTTATCGCTTTTAATGCAGTAAACACACCATTTAGAGTGCCAAAATCCTGAAACAAATGAAGTAGGTGGAAACGTATAATGAATTATGGAGTGTGGCACAAATTGAAAATTTTGGCAATACACGCTTGGAAAATTTTAGATATTAAATAAGTTAGAATAATATGCTAATTTTTCTTAAATTTTCGAACGAGAAAAATTTTCAATGCAGAAAATACCGGAAAATTCCGGTGCAAAAAATAACGGATTTCTTTTCGGAACCGGGTAGTGAAAAATACCGCATTTCCCTACCGGAACTGGAATTCCGATTGCACCCTGCAGGCAAACATTGCGCAAAGCAGTGTAATACTCTAGTTGTGTAGACTTGAACAAGGTATAACCAAGTGTTATGAAATTTTGGTGCAACACAACATGTTTCCGCCAAAACGAGAACAAGTCAAACGCAACTGCTTGCGTACAATCGTATATCGAAAGTAAACCAAAACGCTGAGGTATCAATTATGTAAACTGTGGTAATTCGGTTTATTAATTTAACTCGGTGCCAGTGCCAGTCGGTCATTTTATTATTGATATTAAAATTAATGGCCAATGTAAAGAACAAGAGCGGAACAGTATTATAAGCATATTTACTAAGCGTAAGCATGAGCCTAAGCCTAAGCCTAAGCGTAAAAATGAGCATATTACTACACTGCAAAAAATGCTGAGTCAAATTGACTCTCTCCGAAATGGGCTTTTCCGGACTACACAAACTGAGTCAATTTCGACTCCTCCAGACGCAAGCGTGCTACTCAGTGAGTCAAATTGGACTCTGGTGGAGTCGAATTTGACTCAGTTTTGTAAACTGAGCCGCTCGGTGAGCTGAATAGACTCTGGCGGTGGCGAATTTGACTCAGTATGTGTAGTACGGAAAAGCCTATTTCAGAGAGAGTTAATTTTACTCGCCATTTTTTTGCAGTGTAAGCCTAAGCCTAGGGCAAGCAAAAAACTAATCTAAAGTTTAAGGTTACTGCATTGCAATCCCATAGAAAAACGATCCGCCCCTGATCTTTACATGGGTCAAATTAATTAAGCAGTGCGATTATACGATTAAAGATATGCAGCAATACGTCCTGGTTCGTGCGAATAAGACGTTTGCTATCAGCGCCGGATTAAAGGGGGGGCCAGGGGGCCCTGGTCTCCCACAAAAGGGGGGCCTCCCACTAACCGAAGACTCAATTCTCTAAATGCAAATCTAGAACAGTCCCTGGACCGTAAATTTTTTCGAACTTTTGATACAATTTGTTTCGTTACAATGTATGGCGTTAAGCTCTGAAGTATAAAATAATTATGGTTAATAAAAGGGCCTGCTAGTCATATGAGCACGGCCTCCCACCACCTTAATCCGTCCCTGTTTTGGCCAATGTAAAGAATAGGGGCGGAACACTATTTTATAAGAAAAGCTTGCTCGTACAACTAGCATGCGCAAGTTTGGTTACAAAACAACTTTGAAGTTCTTGCAGCTGCAAATTTTTCACTGGAATTCATATTTCATTTTATTCGCATCTGTAAATGCAGTTGTAAGTCTCTTTAATTTTTTGCACCTGCCGTTTGATTGATCAATCGGAATGTTTTTTGATAATGCTTACAACTGCAAGTATTTCGTGCAAGTTGCAGCTGCGAGTTCTCGCTGCAAAAACTTGCACGTGTGAATGGGGCTTTAGAAAATTTACACCAGTACGTGTAAATCAAGCACAATGTATTTGTAGAACCGTCATTTTCTTGAATAATATCTTACGTAACAAGCACGAAACTAGGAGAAAGGTTGCATCGCCAACAGTTGTCATGCTTAAGCTTTAGACTATTTTTTACTTGGCTTAGGCTTAGGCTTAGGCTTAGGAATATGCTCATTCTTACGTTTAGGCTTAGGCTTCGGCTTAGTAATTGCACAAAAATTGTTTGGCTCTAAATTTCAAATAACAGACAATATTACTATTTGCATTTTGTATATACCAGCTAAACATTTTGTGTGGGCTTGCAAACTCGAGCAGTGCTATAAACAACCCTACACTTTAACAATTTTAGCCAGCTACAAGTATCGTCCACAATAAGGATAACGCACCTTCTGTGTTACAAACCAACATATTTTTAAGGTGACAGCAGTTAAGCCAGAATTGTAAGATTTTGAGTTTTATGATACAAGTTTCCATGAAAATAATAGCCTTCTTAAAAAAACCTGCGCGTCGGCAGACAAAATACGGTGGGTTTCACAGGACGGACTTTACAACAGGGCACTTTATGTTACCACCTGGTTCGTAAACTAAAACCCGTTGAATTTTTGGTTACAATAAAAATAAATAAATTATTCTTCAAATTTTTGTTGCAAGTAAATCACGTATACGAAATGCTTAGTCCTGCAGCCTTGAAAATTTTCACGTTATGGCGTCGAGGTTTATAAGATACGGTTCACTTTGCATTTAATTCGTAGCAGCTCCATATTCCGCAATTATGCCCATAACTTGCCACATGTAAACATATCCATAGATCTGGATATTATTTGGAAAACTTGGAATTATAAAACGAATAAGCGAGCTACGACCACTACTTAGCAGTCCTAAGCAAGGCGGTCGTTTTACTGTTTTCAGAGCATTACATGTATGCATCGTGCCCTACGTTAGAAATCAGTTCAGCTCCTGAAACTCGATTGCTGGTCGATCCAGTATATCGACTGTAACGACAGTTTGCGTAGTTACATAAAAACGACTAAAATCAAATTTAGTATTTTTATACTTTGCAGTGTTGTGAGGTTTTCAACCGTGAAAAATTTTGCAAATTAAATTTAAAATAATTTTTGAGAAATTATTTTAACTCATTTTGGTTTCGCTCAGACACAATTTCATACGCTGATGATTATACAAAAAAGTTTGCCGTTAAACGATTTGCGTGTTGCACCTTTGAACTTAAGATTTAAATATACTATTACAGATACACATATATGTACGTTATACATTTGAGCATAGAAATTATTTCTAATAGTTGACTTTATTGATAATTAACACTTCCATATAACAGTGGCGGACTTTGAAATTTTAAACAATGGATATACGGTTAAATTACTAGTGAAAAGGTCGCAAGAACAAAATAAACCAAACACAATTTTAGTACTAAAATTTTTGAAATTTTAAATTTCACATCTACCGCATAGCCATGGCCTACGTTGGCCCCTTTTGATATGTATCCAAACGAGGAATTTAACTTTCGCTGTGTGTTTTAAACTGTTTAGTTTCGGATGTATAGATCACTAGCGAGGTACGTAACATGTCTCTAAGTGATGTATTAACATTCGACTACATTTCATTTGAGAATACATTAATCAGCGAGAAAATGTTTTCGGATGATCCTTGTTTTAGTCAGTTTTGTTTTTAAACTTTTTAACAAGAAAATGAATAGAAAACTGAGCGAACAGTTGGAGTGATTTTGTTGACAATATAGTTGTTTTTTGGAACTTACCGCCCGGATTGGTCCAATGTTATTTTGACGGTCGTCGAAGTAGTATACGCAAATTCATCTGTCTAAACCTAAGCAAAAAATTAGTCTAAAGTGTAAGCTTACTTTGCTGGAGTTCGCCGGAAATACGGTACACGCGGCAAAGTATATAATCGAGCTACGGTTGAAGCAATACTAACGTATCTATAACTTCAAATTTTGTAAGGAGGGCGTCCCAATATATACCTGACAAAGTTTCAAGTTGATCATTATGGAATTTGTTTTCTATTAGTCCGAGGAGCGGATCCAGAAATTGCGGACTGGTTTAAGGTTGGCAAAAGTGATGAACCGCAATTTTTACTGTATGCTATATATGTACCAATTTTCTCAGGGGAAAACTGTAAGGTAGAGTAACCTTGCCATTTGATATCAAAAATAATACAGGAGGGTGCGTACACCGCCCTCTCCCCCCCTCTGGATCCGCTAGTGGTTACTCCCGAATAGTGTTAGAGACCTTTAGCACCTACTTGGTTAACAAAATTATTAACCATTTTCACTATATTTTTTGCCAACTACATTATGATAACCAAAACTGTACAAATCGACTTTTATAAAACCCATTCTTCCTAAAATTCAATGTTTGCTAGGACCAACCCCGGTAATCCGCAATAGTATATTCAGTTTGCACGGAAAGCACGAATGATTCTTGTCATTTCCTAGTAAAAATTATATCTGAGGTTAAACGATGTCGGCTAAGCGGTAGAAAATAACTCGGTCCACTTGGATCAATGGGGCGTTCCCAGGCCCGTAGTACGGGGGATGGGTCGGCTGGGTTCGTCCCTTAGGAAAATTTTTGGCTTTCCTAGAATTATTTCAACCTCGCTTGTAAGTCATCGTCGCTGATAATACCGCCCTTGGTGATAATCGGATTATCCGGATTATTTCGGTGCATTAACAGATGGCAATACTGTTAAAAGATGTTAGATAGGCGTTAGGAAATATTTTGATCCACTCCAGCCAATGGAGCGTTCCCCAGGCCCACAGGTAGGGGTCTAGAAAAGCTCGGCACCAAGAAAAATGTTTGGCTCCCATAGAAAAATTTCAGCCTCACTTGTAAAAATCACCGCCACCCATATCACTGTGCTGGGTGATATCCGGATCATCTCGAAGCATTTAAACAGATGGTAATTCTCTGTGCAAGTCATAGGCAGAAATCACATTTTAGCGTAAAGTTATGGTAAAATTGTCTAAAAAATCAACATGACAGAAATTAAATTAAACCTGATCTGTTTAAGCACAATTTTAACGATTGTACTCAATTATTTTACAGGTAAGTGTAGTAGGCTTTTACGTAAAGAGGCCATGAAAAGATCAGGGGGGAACGTTTTTCTGTGAGACTAGAATACTGTAAGCTTAAGCTTTAGACTATCTTTTTCGCTTGGTTTAGGTTCAGGCTTAGACTTAGGAATAAACTCATTCTTACGCTTAGGCTTAGGCATAAGGTTAGGCTTAGGCATAGGAATAAACTCATTCTTACGCTTAGGCATAAGGTTAGGCTTAGGCATAGGAATAAACTCATTCTTACGTTTAGGCTTAGGCTTAAGCTTAGGCTTAGGCTTAGGAATGCGCTTATCATACTGTTCCGTTCCTGTTCTTTACATTGGCCCTATAAAATTGATATTATTCAACACAAAAATTGTTTCCCTGATCATACACTCGTCGTTACTCCGTTGAACAGGATGGATTTATCGTAAATTTAGGTTATTTTAGCCCGCATCACAGTGTTGTGTGAACAAAGGCGTATTCAGGATTTTAGAAATAAGGCTTCCGTTCTATAGAAATGTTGCAGTCAGAGGGTCTCGACGCACCAACTGAAAATACTTCTTCAATAGTAAGACAAATATACAACGAAACGACCTGACCTTTAACCCTTTTTCACATGAATATTTTCTATTTCCCCTGAGACCTAGTTATATGCTAGGATTCGAACTACAGTGACTGAAGTGGGAGGCGTATGCCATCAGCACTCAGCTATAGGAGCTTGACGCTCGAGCCCGAGGGGGCTCTCACGTCTTGTGGTGATTTAGTACTATGTATACGTGCTGCAATGGTTAAACACGGTGCGATATATATTATTTAACGTATATACACTGCGCTGAGTTACCTATAGGCAACTCAATATGAGAAGGGGTTAAACCAAAACCTCTCCCTGCGTCTTCATGCGTCAGCGTTTATTTTTTTGCAAAAACCGCGTTTGAAAACAGATCAGGACCGTTGCAGACATCAAAGTAATCTTTCAGCGTTTTCTTTGCCTCAAAGCGATATTGCTGTTCGCTCGCTCGCAGTGTTTCCAAGGTGCTAATTTCCTAGAGCGTCCAACATTTCAAAGTCGTTTCAACTGCTATTAAAACATTCCGGTTTCAAAACAAAATGACCACAAATGTAAAATAATTTATGTCAAAATACAGGTGTCAGCAAAGAATATGGACACAAGTTGAACGGGTAAGATTGACTTTTTTTGGAATTTAAGCCAGTGTTAATTTATTCGTTCATATTTTAGACGCAAAATCAGATGCAGGATCGTGTAGTCCAAATCCTTGTCTTCACGGTGGGACGTGCGCCATGCGGTTGAATCAAAAACATCAACAAAAAGCGCATTGCAGTTGCCCTGGAGGCTGGACAGGATTGAACTGTAAATGTAAGTATTTTGACTTTAGTTATAAGTGAGTAACCGGCGGTAAGGAAAACGGAGTCGCTGATGAACAAATTGTGGCGGTGCCGGATCCGGGGTTGAAGGTGGAGTATAATCCGCAAACTGTTGCCAAAAGGCATGTGAAAAATCATGGCCCGTCGCCAGCCAAACACGCTATAAGCCCAAAATTCAAGATGGCATACATACATTTCGGATTAACTAACGGACAACTTTTAAAGGGAAGCACGACGTGCCGTCCGTCACCGTCCGGCGCCATGCATTCCCGTCAACATACGGTATCGTTCGTGAGTAATTCACGTACGATACCACACTGGGACGCACGGTGACGGCCGGCGCCGGACGGCTCGACGGCAGTGGACGTGATCAAAATATAGTGCCACTGTATAGATTTGATTTTTGTTATAGATCCATGTATTAATGTGTATGTGGACGTGATCAAAATATAGTGCCACTGTATAGATTTGATTTTTGTTATAGATCCATGTATTAATGTGTATGTGGACGTGATCAAAATATAGTGCCACTGTATAGATTTGATTTTTGTTATAGATCCATGTATTAATGTGTATGTGGACGTGATCAAAATATAGTGCCACTGTATAGATTTGATTTTTGTTATAGATCCATGTATTAATGTGTATGTGGACGTGATCAAAATATAGTGCCACTGTATAGATTTGATTTTTGTTATAGATCCATGTATTAATGTGTATGTGGACGTGATCAAAATATAGTGCCACTGTATAGATTTGATTTTTGTTATAGATCCATGTATTAATGTGTATGTGGACGTGATCAAAATATAGTGCCACTGTATAGATTTGATTTTTGTTATAGATCCATGTATTAATGTGTATGTGGACGTGATCAAAATATAGTGCCACTGTATAGATTTGATTTTTGTTATAGATCCATGTATTAATGTGTATGTGGACGTGATCAAAATATAGTGCCACTGTATAGATTTGATTTTTGTTATAGATCCATGTATTAATGTGTATGTGGACGTGATCAAAATATAGTGCCACTGTATAGATTTGATTTTTGTTATAGATCCATGTATTAATGTGTATGTGGACGTGATCAAAATATAGTGCCACTGTATAGATTTGATTTTTGTTATAGATCCATGTATTAATGTGTATGTGGACGTGATCAAAATATAGTGCCACTGTATAGATTTGATTTTTGTTATAGATCCATGTATTAATGTGTATGTGGACGTGATCAAAATATAGTGCCACTGTATAGATTTGATTTTTGTTATAGATCCATGTATTAATGTGTATGTGGACGTGATCAAAATATAGTGCCACTGTATAGATTTGATTTTTGTTATAGATCCATGTATTAATGTGTATGTGGACGTGATAAAATATAGTGCCACTGTATAGATTTGATTTTTGTTATAGATCCATGTATTAATGTGTATGTGGACGTGATCAAAATATAGTGCCACTGTATAGATTTGATTTTTGTTATAGATCCATGTATTAATGTGTATGTGGACGTGATCAAAATATAGTGCCACTGTATAGATTTGTTTTTTGTTATAGATCCATGTATTAATGTGTATAAAAGTTGTGACAAACTTTGGAAACGCGAAGGCCGATGTTATACTCATCGCAGATGGACTGACTGGTATGACGTCAACTGTCCAGTCACATGTCAACAGTGCACGGTCGATCAACGTACAAGTAAACACAAATATCGGGTCATTTTCGTTATTGTCCACCCAGGCGGCGTTATACCCGAAAACGATTGGATTTCAAAAATTTGTGCAATTTGAATTCTAATGACCACTGCTTATTATTTCATACTCAAATTTAAATTTTTTGGTGAAATAACCGCTTGACGCCGAGCCAACCCAAACCACTGGCAACACGCTAAATAAGTGATTTGACCATAACTCGTTTTACCAATTGTTTGATTGCTGAACGTTTAACGCCATTCGTCTCTGCTCCGCTAGCCAAGGGTGTCCCCAGGCGAGGCGCTGGGGCGTCGTGCCTTTAAATTTCGCTGGTGTCCCCCAAACAGACTCGGTCTGAAAGCAAACAATCTTGAATTGCAATTGTAGGGGCCCCAAAATTATTCAGTGCCCACGAAATATATTGTTACGTTGACGCCACTGCGGCTAGCTGTGTCGAATGCTCTATAGTTTGTTTAACACGGAGTCAAAAAAGTGTTTTGGGTTCCTAGTATAAGCTGCAAATTTTAGCTGGAAAAACTACAAAATGGGACAGCGATATACTTTCACTGGGAAAATGGGACAGGATTGTTTCGGGCAATCTAGAAAATGGGAAAGTTGCAAATTTTCAATGGAAAAATGGGAAAAGGACAGGCTTGTTTCGGGCAAATAGGGAAATGGGACAGTTGCAATTTTGCGCTGGGCAAACTGGGAAATGGAAAAGCGATATACTTTCACTGGGAAAATGGGATAGGATGAATGGGGGGAGCTGTATATTTTCGCAGGGAAAACGAGGCAGTAATATTTTTGTTTGGATTAATTCTATAAGGATTAACTGTTTATTTGTCTGGCATCAAAAGCTTAAGCGATAATTCAAGTTTTTAGTAATGTACTTTCAAATCTTAGCACTACAATTACGGATAATTGACATTTATCGACTCTAATTAGGGTTTACGGGCTGTATCCGCTTACGGACTCTTATTAGAGATACGGACTTCTATTGATCAGGACCCAAATTGAGGACCACCAATTATTACCGCTTCTTATTGCGGTCAACTTACATCTCTGTGCCCATATTATCAATTGTATGTAGCATATACATGTAAATTATCATTCAACCTACGAAGCATTTCAAAATTTACCGCAATTGATTAATGCTACTTGGAAGCCCAGTTTGATCTCCGTAGTAGCTGCCTAGCGTTTGTTTGAAAACCTATTACTAACTGGCGATATGTGCTATACACATATAAGAGTGTGGAACGTTGGCTGAGAAAAATTACAAATGAAGCATAAAAAATGGTTTTGTGCCCGTCTACGCTAAAGCTAATTCACGGTGCTGGTTCGCGAGACGGTTTTACAATTCCCACCGCTCGTTTTCGGGAGTTTAGTTTACTCAGCTCAGTTCGCATGCGTCCGCAAGTGGTTTGATTTGGAGCAATTTTTACGTACTGTAGTGACCCGAATAAGAGGGGGACTGATATTTATTTGGCCTCTCCAGAGGGTACCCCCCTGTTATTCGGTTACGGACTGTTATTTATTTTAACCCACGCTCCGCCACCCTTTGTTAGTGATATATATCCGGTACTGCAATTATTCGCTGAATTAAACGTTTGTTTGTCTTGTGTAAATAGCTTGAGCGATAATGCAAGGTTATACGTAGGAATGTACTTTGAAACCTTAAGTACGCTTTAAAGTTTCGAAGTCAAATTATTTGGTCCTGGAGTCATTTATCCGCTTAAATTAGGGATAATTGACATTTAGAGACTCTAATTAAGTGTTAGGGACTGTGTCTGCTTAATACGCACTCTTATTCGCGTTACAGACTCCTATTGATTGGGACTCAAAATGGGCAGCCCCCTCTTATTACCCCCTCTTATTCGGGTCACTACAGTAGTTCGGTTTCTCGTCACCTCTTGTGTTCATTTCACCGGCACCCATTTGACACGTATATAGAATGCTAAACATAAAGCCCTATGCACATGTGCAAGTTTTTGCTGCGAGAACTTGCAGCTGCAAATTGCACGCAAATCTTTCATTTTTACATCAGCCAATCAGAAAGCGGTTTCAATAAACTCAGTGAACATGTGTGGTTATTCACACATCTCAACTGAATTTCTTGCTATGATTTTTAAGGAATTATTTGCAGCTGCAAGTTTTTTGAACGGCATTTTGAACAGAATTGATATGTGAAAGTTGCAGCTGCAAGTTTTCGCAGCAAAAACTTGCACGTGCGAATAGGGCTTAAGTAAACTATGTTCCACGAACAAATTTTACACCATACTGAATCGTATTAAAAATATCTCTACGCTCGACAACATCACATACATCTCCGCCGGTTTCCGACATATTTTATTTCAGTTCCTGACGGTTTACCGTTTCCACCACAACTGGAGCCACTCGCGCAATTGATTGGCCGGTATGTGCTTGCGAGCGAGCAACCTGGATCGCGTCATTTCCCAGTTAACTTTCCGAACAACACGTCATTCACTGAAGAGTTACGATTTGAGCTATCAGAAGTGCCCATGTTTGGAACGCCTAGCATCAACTATACGTACGTTTAGTATCGCGATGTTCGTTTATGCTTAAACGGGTCCATGTTGCCTTGTGTGGGGTGTACAGTTTTTCCACGGGACTGTGATAGAGTAATCTTAACGTTTATACTTAATTTTTGCTTATAGTGTTTGGCTTAGGCTTACACCAAGGTTTAGTTAGAGGCATATTCTTACTATGAGGTCAAGGCTTAGGCTTGGCTTAGACATAGGAATATGCTTATACTACTGCTATGCCGCGTTCATCAAAGTAACATAGACGACCGAATGCGGTTATCTTGACACAGGTAGGCTTAAATTTGAGTTTAAAATTTTGCAAAAATATTAGCAATTGGCGCAGCTTAAGCTTAACAGCTATGAAAATATTACCGCAGTCATAATTATATAGTTTGTGACAATGGAATGGAATAGAACTAGTGGAGCAGAAACATATTAATGCTTGTGTTGTTGCAAATCTTTTGGCGATAAATCAGCGCACGCTGACCGTAGCAGTTGCTCTTTGTTCAAATTTTCTTGATAAATTAATAGTTTCAAGGTGCCACCAGTTGAATCAAAACTTCCTTGGTTTTGTCGCAACGTTTGCAGCGGGTTTCACCAGTAATTAATGCAAATCTATAGAAGCTCGTACGAACCGCTTGCAATCTGATTTATAATCTTTACGTGGGTCGCGTGTTATGTTTACCTTGTTTTAAGTTTTACCCTTCCTAGCGTATTTTAAAGTAGCCACCATTTAAACTGGCGCTGGCCTATCAACATCATAAAAGCGCTTAATTGATGTGTTTTTCTTTTGTTTATTTCTGTATTCTACAGCGCAATCGCAAGATCTGTCCGTAATCCTCATGATATACAAGTCGAACGTGGCTTTATCACCGTCGAAGATAAATATGAAAATTATCCTGTAACGATTTCTCTCATGCGAGTATCGAATAACGGTAACGCTCGTAAAGGATTGACGTTCGCTTAACTGTTCAACAAAGCGTTTTTCCTTGCAGCTACAAACGGATTGTAAAAAATCTCTACAGAGTCATTAACAACAAATCAACTTCTCACAAAATTTGGCTAATGTATAGAACAGGGCCGTAACACAGTAGCATAAGCATATTCCTAAGCTTAAGCCAAACACCAAAGCCTTGGCGTAAAGAACGAGCTTATTCCTTAGCCTAAGCTTTAACCTAGTCCTAAGCAAAAAAGTCAGTCTAAAGCTTAAGCTTACACTTTTCCAGGCCGCAGAATGAACTTCCGCCCGTGTTCTTTTTACATAGGCCGAAAATTTGAAAATTAAAATTTCTGTGTTTACGTTCGTTTACAGACTGGTTTATAAGAGCCGCTAAGATTAGATTTAATTTAGATACAAAGGCAAACCTGTAAGACTTTAGCGCTTGGTAAAGGCATAAACCGCAACCTAAGCTATTACTTTGGCCCATGTTACATTTAGGGCCGTCGCGGTTTGTGGTAGGTCTGTAAAAGAGTAGGCTTACATTCTAGACTCATTTTTAGCTTAGGCTTAGGTTTAGGCTTAGGCGTAGGAATACGCTTTTGCAACATTTAGGCTTATGCTTAGGCTTAGGAATACGCTTAATCTATTGTTACGGCCCTAAAAGTAACATTGGCCTTTAGTTTTATGAAAAACTGTGCATATTAATCAGCAAAGTCATTTGATTTAGATTCTTCGCTTCAGGAGCTGTTTTCTGGGAAGACGGTGTGGTGCACCGTGGTGGACAAACGCTTAAGTTTAACTTAGCAGGTGTTCGAACCCTCAAATTCTGGGGTGACGATATTGAAATGAGAACAAAATTTCCGGAAAGTGTAAGTTGTTCAATATTAACTGCCCGGTAAAGCCAGCTGTTAATTTGATAGATTTCAAAGTTGAGCGTTGGTCGTTTTGCCGCAATTTTTTTAACGCTATAGAAACACCCGAATTCTTATACCTCGAAATTATTTAATGTTTCCTAATTTGATCTTTCAATTAATTAACGTGTTTTTTATTTACTGAACACAATATGATAACCATGTGCTAACTGTAGATATTTATAAATTTAGAGCCCAGATGCAAGCTTGTAACTCAGGATCTACAGGATTAAATACCGTTTTTTCGATTATCTGGACTTCTTTTTATGGCTAAAACCAGTGCCCTAAAAGCATTTTGATCGAACATCCGTATCGCAGATGGAACCGGCCGGTCTTTTAGGGCCCCGGCCCGGTCCGCATGAGCCCGCGTCCGCAAATTTCAAATTTTTCTGAGCACAAACCAAAACATCAAACAAACGGTATAAACATAACTCTGTCGATCATATTTCACCAAATTTCGTTCACTGCATCTTTCTTTTAGAACCACAAGAGCGTCAACGATAGACGGATGTAAAAGGCTGCATGTTCCCCGTTACTACCTTGCCACCTTTATTAAAATGCCGTTCAGACTCGCCC
This sequence comes from Enoplolaimus lenunculus, assembly GCA_030248215.1. NCBI lineage: Eukaryota > Metazoa > Nematoda > Enoplea > Enoplida > Thoracostomopsidae > Enoplolaimus > Enoplolaimus lenunculus. The sequence goes on from JASANG010001293.1 coordinate 77,748, forward strand.
ACGCTGGCTTCGAAATGCGTTTTCATGCCAGTAACACTATTAAGGCTTAGGTTCTGGCAATAGGGAACTGCTGCGATTTATATCGTCTGGCGGTCCGGTCTCGGCCCGCTTATGCTCGCGGGCCCAAAATGTAAAGCCCACACCCGCCAGCCTTGACTCGGGCGGGTTCCTGCCGTGACCTGTACCTGGATCCAGAATAACGGTGACGAAAAATTGCTAAAAACATAAATTCATTTGCTTATTCATCGCCTATTGTTTCTGTGCAGACATTTTCACTGGAGTTTGTCTTGTCATCATGAACGTAGGCTTATTTGAACACGGTTAACTTAAGAAAAGCTTCAAAATATCCGTGATTTGTTGCTAGGATTTGAAAGCTGAACGAAACAAAATAACAGCAGGCAACATGCCACAACGCAGACGGATTACTGATTCTACGATGGCTTAGAGCACGCGAGCGAGAGAGTATTAATATTTACGGCAGTCACGGCAAATTTTAGTTTCCAATATCCAAACTTTGCAGTACGGTGTAAAGTAAAGTTTCGGTATCGTAACCCTTGATATCGGTATCGGTATATCGGCCGATGTATAGAACAGGGCCAGATAGTTTTCCGGAGGAGCTATAATAGAGTCAGTTTAAGCTTTAGACTATTTTTTGCTTAGGCTTAGGCTTAGGGATAGGCTCATCTATGCACTGAGGCTTAGGCTTAGGCTTAGGCTTAGACTTGACTTAGGAATATGTCATCTATACGCTTAGGCTTAGGCTTAGGCTTAGGCTTAGACTTAGGAATATGCTCATCTATACGCTTAGGCTTAGGCTTAGGAATATGCTTGTACTACTTGTCTCCGCCCCTGTTCTACACATGAACCGGTATATTGATATTTTACAGTATCGATTCAATACTAATTTTTAGGCCACAAGAGATATTATTCTAACGAACGATACGATGCGAGTAGAAGTATCCGAAGTCAGACGACGGCGTCCGCAGGCCTACGAGTATTACTATCGTCGTGTACCTTTATAGAATGAAAATATTTTGGTCGATTGAGCCAATGTAAAGAACAGGTCGCGGAACAGTATTATAAGCATATTCCTAAGCCTAAGCCAAAGTATAAGAATGAGCATATTGCTAAGCCTAAGCCTATTAAGCCAAGCAAAAAATTAGTCTAAAGATTAAGCTTACTCTTTTTAGTCCGCCAGAAAAACGTTCCGGCTTTTTCTCTCGGCGTATCGTCGTATAGGGTTCGTGACTTTACTTTACCGTACTGAAAAATTTCGTCTGATAAATTTGGGCTGGTAATATTATCTCTCTCGCTCGCGTGCTCTAGCTCGTCAAATCGTAATCGTCTGGTTGTGGATGTTGCTGCTGTTATTTGTTTAGTTCAGCTTTGCTAACTAAAGAATCGGGTATTTTGAGCTTTTCTTTAAGTTAGGTGTTCAATAGCTACGTTCATGATGCAACAACTCAGAAAATGTCTGCAAGAAAATAGGCGTGATAAGAATGATTTATGTTTTTCAATTTTTCGTCGTTATTCTGGTCAGGTGCGGGCGCGGCGGGCCCGCGGTCGGGCTGGCGGTGTGGGCTTTCGTTTGGGCCCGCGGGGCGGGCGGCGCGCCAGTGGGTGGCGTTCTGCAGAACTAAGCTTAATGGTGTTACTGGCATGAAAACCATTTCGAGCGCATAGGGCGGTCTGACGGCATTTTAATAAAGGTGGCAGGTAGTTAACGGGGAACATGCGCCTTTTACATTCCATCTATCGTTACGCTCTTGTGGTTCTAAAAAAGAAAGATGCAGTGAACGAAATTTGGTGAAATATGATCGACAAGGTTATGTTTATACCGTTTGTTTGATGTTTTGGTTTGTGCTCAGAAAAATTTGAAATTTGCGGACGCGGGCTAATGCGGACGCCGGGCCCTAAAAGACCGGCCGGTTCCATCTGCGATACGGATGTTCGATCAAAATGCTTTTAGGGCACTGGTTTTAGCCATAAAAAGAAGTCCAGATAATCGAAAAAACGGTATTTAATCCTGTAGATCCTGAGTTACAAGCTTGCATCTGGGCTCTAAATTTATAAATATCTACAGTTAGCACATGGTTATCATATTGTGTTCAGTAAATAAAAAACACGTTAATTAATTGAAAGATCAAATTAGGAAACATTAAATAATTTCGAGGTATAAGAATTCGGGTATTTCTGTGGCGTAAAAAATATCGCGGCAAAACGACCAACGCTCAACTTTGAAATTTATCAAATTAACAGCTGGCTTTACCGGGCAGTTAATATTGAACAACTTACACTTTCCGGAAATTTTGTTCTCATTTCAATATCGTCACCCCAGAATTTGAGGGTTCGAACACCTGCTAAGTTAAACTTAAGCGTTTGTCCACCACGGTGCACCACACCGTCTTCCCAGAAAACAGCTCCTGAAGCGAAGAATCTAAATCAAATGACTTTGCTGATAAATATGCACAGTTTTTCATAAAACTAATGGCCAATGTTACTTTTAGGGCCGTAACAATAGATTAAGCGTATTCCTAAGCCTAAGCATAAGCCTAAATGTTGCAAAAGCGTATTCCTAAGCCTAAACCTAAACCTAAGCCTAAGCAAAAAGATGAGTCTTGAATGTAAGCCTACTCTTTTACAGACCAACCACAAACCGCGACGGCCCTAAATGTAACATGGGCCAAAGTAATAGCTTAGGTTGCGGTTTATGCCTTTACCAAGCGCTAAAGTCTTACAGGTTTGCCTTTGTATCTAAATTAAATCTAATCTTAGCGGCTCTTATAAACCAGTCTGTAAACGAACGTAAACACAGAAATTTTAATTTTCAAATTTTCGGCCTATGTAAAAACAACACGGGCGGAAGTTCATTCTGCGGCCTGGAAAAGTGTAAGCTTAAGCTTTAGACTGACTTTTTTGCTTAGGACTAGGTTAAAGCTTAGGCTAAGGAATAAGCTCGTTCTTTACGCCAAGGCTTTGGTGTTTGGATTAAGCTTAGGAATATGCTTATGCTACTGTGTTACGGCCCTGTTCTATACATTAGCCAAATTTTGTGAGAAGTTGATTTGTTGTTAATGACTCTGTAGAGATTTTTTACAATCCGTTTGTAGCTGCAAGGAAAAACGCTTTGTTGAACAGTTAAGCGAACGTCAATCCTTTACGAGCGTTACCGTTATTCGATACTCGCATGAGAGAAATCGTTACAGGATAATTTTCATATTTATCTTCGACGGTGATAAAGCCACGTTCGACTTGTATATCATGAGGATTACGGACAGATCTTGCGATTGCGCTGTAGAATACAGAAATAAACAAAAGAAAAACACATCAATTAAGCGCTTTTATGATGTTGATAGGCCAGCGCCAGTTTCAATGGTGGCTACTTTAAAATACGCTAGGAAGGGTAAAACTTAAAACAAGGTAAACATAACACGCGACCCACGTAAAGATTATAAATCAGATTGCAAGCGGTTCGTACGAGCTTCTATAGATTTGCATTAATTACTGGTAAACCAGCTGCAAACGTTGCGACAAAACCAAGGAAGTTTTGATTCAACTGGTGGCACCTTGAAACTATTAATTTATGAAAAAAATTTGAACAAAGAGCAACTGCTGCGGTCAGCGTGCGCTGATTTATCGCCAAAAGATTTGCCACAACACAAGCATTAATATGTTTCGGCTCCACTAGTTCTATTCCATTTCATAATCACAAACTATTTAATTATGACTGCGGTAATATTTTTATAGCTGTTAAGCTTATACTGCGCCAATTCCTAATATTTTTGCAAAATTTTAAACTCAAATTTAAAGCCTACCTGTGTCAAGATAACCGCATTCGGTCGTCTATGTTACTTTGTTGAACGCGGCATAGCAGTAGTATAAGCATATTCCTATGTCTAAGCCAAGCCTAAGCCTTAACCTCATAGCAAGAATAAGCCTCTAACTAAACCTTGGTGTAAGCCTAAGCCAAACACTATAAGCAAAAATTAAGTATAAACGTTAAGATTACTCTATCACAGTCCCGTGGAAAAACTGTACACCCCACACAAGGCAACATGGACCCGTTTAAGCATAAACGAACATCGCGATACTAAACGTACGTATAGTTGATGCTAGGCGTTCCAAACATGGGCACTTCTGATAGCTCAAATCGTAACTCTTCAGTGAATGACGTGTTGTTCGGAAAGTTAACTGGGAAATGACGCGATCCAGGTTGCTCGCTCGCAAGCACATACCGGCCAATCAATTGCGCGAGTGGCTCCAGTTGTGGTGGAAACGGTAAACCGTCAGGAACTGAAATAAAATATGTCGGAAACCGGCGGAGATGTATGTGATGTTGTCGAGCGTAGAGATATTTTTAATACGATTCAGTATGGTGTAAAATTTGTTCGTGGAACATAGTTTACTTAAGCCCTATTCGCACGTGCAAGTTTTTGCTGCGAAAACTTGCAGCTGCAACTTTCACATATCAATTCTGTTCAAAATGCCGTTCAAAAAACTTGCAGCTGCAAATAATTCCTTAAAAATCATAGCAAGAAATTCAGTTGAGATGTGTGAATAACCACACATGTTCACTGAGTTTATTGAAACCGCTTTCTGATTGGCTGATGTAAAAATGAAAGATTTGCGTGCAATTTGCAGCTGCAAGTTCTCGCAGCAAAAACTTGCACATGTGCATAGGGCTTTATGTTTAGCATTCTATATACGTGTCAAATGGGTGCCGGTGAAATGAACACAAGAGGTGACGAGAAACCGAACTACTGTAGTGACCCGAATAAGAGGGGGTAATAAGAGGGGGCTGCCCATTTTGAGTCCCAATCAATAGGAGTCTGTAACGCGAATAAGAGTGCGTATTAAGCAGACACAGTCCCTAACACTTAATTAGAGTCTCTAAATGTCAATTATCCCTAATTTAAGCGGATAAATGACTCCAGGACCAAATAATTTGACTTCGAAACTTTAAAGCGTACTTAAGGTTTCAAAGTACATTCCTACGTATAACCTTGCATTATCGCTCAAGCTATTTACACAAGACAAACAAACGTTTAATTCAGCGAATAATTGCAGTACCGGATATATATCACTAACAAAGGGTGGCGGAGCGTGGGTTAAAATAAATAACAGTCCGTAACCGAATAACAGGGGGGTACCCTCTGGAGAGGCCAAATAAATATCAGTCCCCCTCTTATTCGGGTCACTACAGTACGTAAAAATTGCTCCAAATCAAACCACTTGCGGACGCATGCGAACTGAGCTGAGTAAACTGAAACTCCCGAAAACGAGCGGTGGGAATTGTAAAACCGTCTCGCGAACCAGCACCGTGAATTAGCTTTAGCGTAGACGGGCACAAAACCATTTTTTATGCTTCATTTGTAATTTTTCTCAGCCAACGTTCCACACTCTTATATGTGTATAGCACATATCGCCAGTTAGTAATAGGTTTTCAAACAAACGCTAGGCAGCTACTACGGAGATCAAACTGGGCTTCCAAGTAGCATTAATCAATTGCGGTAAATTTTGAAATGCTTCGTAGGTTGAATGATAATTTACATGTATATGCTACATACAATTGATAATATGGGCACAGAGATGTAAGTTGACCGCAATAAGAAGCGGTAATAATTGGTGGTCCTCAATTTGGGTCCTGATCAATAGAAGTCCGTATCTCTAATAAGAGTCCGTAAGCGGATACAGCCCGTAAACCCTAATTAGAGTCGATAAATGTCAATTATCCGTAATTGTAGTGCTAAGATTTGAAAGTACATTACTAAAAACTTGAATTATCGCTTAAGCTTTTGATGCCAGACAAATAAACAGTTAATCCTTATAGAATTAATCCAAACAAAAATATTACTGCCTCGTTTTCCCTGCCAAAATATACAGCTCCCCATTCATCCTATCCCATTTTCCCAGTGAAAGTATATCGCTTTTCCATTTCCCAGTTTGCCCAGCGCAAAATTGCAACTGTCCCATTTCCCTATTTGCCCGAAACAAGCCTGTCCTTTTTCCCATTTTTCCATTGAAAATTTGCAACTTTCCCATTTTCTAGATTGCCCGAAACAATCCTGTCCCATTTTTCCCAGTGAAAGTATATCGCTGTCCCATTTTGTAGTTTTTCCAGCTAAAATTTGCAGCTTATACTAGGAACCCAAAACACTTTTTTGACTCCGTGTAAAACAAACTATAGGGCATTCGACACAGCTAGCCGCAGTGGCGTCAACGTAACAATATATTTCGTGGGCACCGAATACATTTGGGGCCCCTACAATTGCAATTCAAGATTGTTTGCTTTCAGACCGAGTCTGTTTGGGGGACACCAGCGAAATTTAAAGGCACGACGCCCCAGCGCCTCGCCTGGGGACACCCTTGGCTAGCGGAGCAAGAGACAAATGGCGTTAAACGTTCAGCAATCAAACAATTGGTAAAACGAGTTATGGTCAAATCACTTATTTAGCGTGTTGCCAGTGGTTTGGGTTGGCTCGGCGTCAAGCGGTTATTTCACCAAAAAATTTAAATTTGAGTATGAAATAATAAGCAGTGGTCATTAGAATTCAAATTGCACAAATTTTTGAAATCCAATCGTTTTCGGGTATAACGCCGCCTGGGTGGACAATAACGAAAATGACCCGATATTTGTGTTTACTTGTACGTTGATCGACCGTGCACTGTTGACATGTGACTGGACAGTTGACGTCATACCAGTCAGTCCATCTGCGATGAGTATAACATCGGCCTTCGCGTTTCCAAAGTTTGTCACAACTTTTATACACATTAATACATGGATCTATAACAAAAAACAAATCTATACAGTGGCACTATATTTTGATCACGTCCACATACACATTAATACATGGATCTATAACAAAAATCAAATCTATACAGTGGCACTATATTTTGATCACGTCCACATACACATTAATACATGGATCTATAACAAAAATCAAATCTATACAGTGGCACTATATTTTGATCACGTCCACATACACATTAATACATGGATCTATAACAAAAATCAAATCTATACAGTGGCACTATATTTTGATCACGTCCACATACACATTAATACATGGATCTATAACAAAAATCAAATCTATACAGTGGCACTATATTTTGATCACGTCCACATACACATTAATACATGGATCTATAACAAAAATCAAATCTATACAGTGGCACTATATTTTGATCACGTCCACATACACATTAATACTGGATCTATAACAAAAATCAAATCTATACAGTGGCACTATATTTTGATCACGTCCACATACACATTAATACATGGATCTATAACAAAAATCAAATCTCATACAGTGGCACTATATTTTGATCACGTTCTTCACATACGCATTAATACATGGATCTATAAATATCAAAAATCAAAACCATACAGTGGGGACTATATTTTGATCACGTCCACATACAACATTAATACATGGATCTATAACAAAAATCAAATCTATACAGTGGCACTATATTTTGATCACATCCACATACACATTAATACATGGATCTATAACCAAAGTAAAATATTTACAGTGGCGCTTTCTGTTGATAGCATTCTCATAAGCATTAATACATGGATCTATAACAAAAATCAAATCTATACAGTGCCACTATATTTTGATCACGTCCACATACACATTAATACATGGATCTATAACAAAAATCAAATCTATACAGTGCCACTATATTTTGATCACGTCCAC
>JASANG010000459.1:0-85405 GCA_030248215.1 Enoplolaimus lenunculus
ATATGTACTAAACAATAGTATTTTCGTTAAATAAATAGCTTAACGTATATGGTTGAGGTAACTTATGTAGCACATAAGAAATTGGATTGTTACAATATACGACTCTGTAGAACACCTTGCGACAAGATTTTAATCCAAATACCAATGCGAAATTTTGCGGTTCCGATCTTATGAAAACGTTTACGTTTAATACTTCGACAAATTTTCTTTAAATATAGCGAATGAACACCGGTTACCATGATCTTGAATGACATACGTTTGTATATATAATAGTAGAAATAATAGACTTTTGATAGAAACATAAGAGAGACGTGAACACTTTTGGAAGAAACATATAATAGTGACACTACCGTGTCCCTATGATATGTAAGCATGCGAGACACGTTTGTCCTAGTGCGCAATAAATGCAATGCACATTGGGTTGTGCGGTCGACACATAAAGACGACGAAAAACGCAGTTGGAGAGCCGGGCTACGTAGCGCAGTGGTAGAGTGTTCGCTTAAGGATCCGTGCGCTGAGAGTTTGATCCCCGCTCCGGAAGCCCGTTTTTCCAGCTGCTTAGTAAAAAGGTCTAATGTCCCGATTCCTACCTAGACTGCCAGTCTACACTATACCATGGTGTAATGTTTATTTTGATCACTACCTGTTGCCGTAATTTTTTGGCTTTCGGAGATGGTCCGGGCAACCCTAAGCTCTGCTCTGGGTTACCGGTTAGACAGAGTAGCCTGTTACATCCAAATCAGTTTTCTTTTCGGTTTAATTCGTTTCGCATTGACGTGTAAACTGCTGGGCAGATAAAGACTATCCACGTGGGACGTAGGATTTTGAAATATATATACTTCTTTCAGAATGAACACTGTAGAACATATCCAACCGGGCCTGTAGCCAAGAGGGGGGGCAGGGGAGAGCTCAGCATGCCCCCTAGAAAAGTTTCAACCTTGCTTGTAACTCATTAAAAATTCTTGAATGCCCCTCCTGAAAATTTTTAGCCCTCCTAGCAAGGTGAGCTGGTACGGGCCTGTATCCAACGTCGCAGTCAGGGTGCGCGGTTCCGTGGTCAAAACTCCGGATTTCTGTTCGAGTTTTTAGGCACGGCATGTTTTTGGAACTCCCCGAAACATCCCTTCGAAATTTTTATAGGAGTTAACTCCAACCCTCTTTCAAATTCCTGGCTTCGCGCAGTAATATATAGTATGATTTCCGTGTCGAAAATCATTGCAGAAATATTTTTCTTCAATTTTTCCTCCGTCTATTGCTGTTGGTGTTCAAAACATTAAATTCTGAAGTTGTTAATATCGCTCTAAACCGGCTGTCTGGCCCGTAGCCAGCTCACCTTGTTACAGGGTGTTGAAAATTTTTCAGGTGGGGCATGCATTGGTTTTTGATGACTCATAAGCAAGGTTGACAATTTACTAGGGGCGTTTGTTAAATTGTTCAAAGGTGGGCTGACACCCCTGTCCCCCCCTCTGGCTACAAGCCCGCCGGTCGCTAGTGTGAACATCTCTCGTCACTAGATGAACACGTTTCAACTGCAAAATTATGGCTAGCAAATGTACTACAAACTTCATCCATTTTTAATAGAAATCCGGGCAGAACGTTCGCAAACGCTGTGATTTTTTTTAAATTTTGAACTTTTAAATTATCTTTTGTCATAAAAATACGACAGGTCAACTGATTAAAAAACCTGCTTTTGTATTTTTGATACTCGCATGCCAGATAAGGCATGAAGTAGTTGTTTTAGATTTCTCAAGCAAGGTACGAATAAGGTACTTGGGCCAAACCATTAACAGGAGGAAAATTTTGGAAGCGAAACTCCGAGCGAAGCTCGGAGTTTCGCGAAGCGTTTTATGTTTTGTACTTGGGGGTCGAAAGGTGGATGTCCGTATGTCCGTCTGTCCGTCTGTCCGTCTGTTTGTCCGAAAAGAATCTCAGGAACGGCTGAACCGATTTTGATAAACTTTTTTTTTGAAAGCCAATAATCCTGGGGTGTTAACCTCGCACTGGGGTTTTAAAATTTTAAGCCGTTTATTAGCTACAGGCTAATTTGCATAATTAATTAAGCCTAAATTAGGACTTTCCACAATATTTCACTGATTATTACAGGTATAAGCAATCTAATTTTAGCATTAAAGGGTTTTTGGGTGCGAGGAATCTGCGTAGACTGTTTACAAACCTCCAAAACCGATAATTCAGCAGTTAGCTAATAGATAATTTGCATATTAGCATAGTTTATAAGCCTAAATTAGGATTTTTTACAATATTTCACTAATTATTAAGGTTAAAAGCAATATAATTTCAGCACTAAAGGGTTTTTTGGTGCGAGGAATTTGAATAAATAGTTTACAAACAGCCAAAACCGATAATTGAATAGTTAGCTAATAGCTAATTTGCATATTAGCTTAATTGACAAGACAAAACTAGGACTTTTTAAATTATTTCAATAATTTTAGGGTTTACTGAAGGTTTTTGGGTCCGAAGAATCTGAATAAATTGTTTACAAACCTCCAAAACCGATAATTGAATAGTTAGCTAATAACTAATTTGCATATTAGCTTAATTGACAAAACAAAAGGACTTTTCAAATTATTCCAAAAATTATTAGAGTGGCTGAAGGGTTTTTGGGTGCGAGGAATCTGAGGAAATTGTCTACAAACCTTTAAAAACGATTATCGAATAGTTAGCTAATAGATAATTTGCATATTTCCTTAACTGACGACACAAAATTAGGACTATTTAAATTATTCCAATAATTATTAGGGTGGCTGAAGGGTTCTTGGGTGCGAGGAATCTGAGGAAATCGCTTACAAACCTCTAAAACCGATAAATGAATAGTTAGCGAACAACTAATTTGCATATTACCTTAACTGCTTACGTGCGTTCGAGCTTCGCTCAATAAATGTAGTCCCACTACGACTGGTATAATTTAGATTATTACTGTCATACTTTTGGCTATTTGCAAAAGATTTGAGTGAAAATCCTAAACTTAAATACATTGTTTTGAATATTTATTTTTCGACTAAAGGTGAATTGTAAATTGTCCAAGCACTAGCAAGTCCACAGGGGGATGGACAGCGTACGCCCTCATCAGAAATTTTGATGTAAAATGTAAAAACATACAATTTTTACCCTCAGAAAATTCTGAAATCCACTTGTGTTCGTGTATATGCTTATATATTTTGCGGTTTGAAGAGCTAATCTAGACTGACACACAGTCAGGACATATGAAATGATAGTCTGTAGTACAGCGTGTTATTAGCGTTGGAGTTTTGTCCTTAAAGCTAAAAAAATTGGGAAATGCGTTTTGGTTTTCGAAAAGTATTCTGTTGATATTATATTTATTAATTTTTTAGTTTTAAGGACAAAACCCCAATGCTATTACGCTGTACTACTGTCTATCAGTTCATATGTCCAGACTCTCTGTATGGCTACGTTGACTCGTTAAACCGCTACCTATATAAGCATATATGCTAACACAAGCGGATCTCAGACCGCATCCTGCAGCCTACTGTGTTCACCAATAAGTAGTTTCAGCTGAATCCCAGAATTGTTCAAATTTCAATCACTATTGGTCAGTTGATAACTTCTCCATTATCGACATCTGGCCAAAATCGAACCAATCATCGTCAACCATAGCTTTGTACATTTTAGGATCCGTTTTCATTTGAAACAGCGAACCTAAATTAAACATTCAACAGCAACGTATTTACGTTTTAGAATTGTGACCTTGAAATTTAGCAAATAGCCAAAAAATATGACAGTGATGTTAAATAATATAATAATTGTGTAGTTTTTATCGTTATATATAATAGATATGCAGCCTTTCAGGCATTTCTCGAACTGAAAATGTTTTACAGCAAAATCCATTTTTTGTTAATAACATTCACCGCAAGTGTCGGAAATTTGAATAATCTTTACAGTGTTTTTCCTAAAATAACATGAAAAGTTAACGTTTCTTCTGTCGAAATTTGGCTTCAAACCCAAAAACCTTATGGATATGTTTCAAACCTTATTTCCGCTTTCTATAAGACACGAAATGTTTTGAACGAGAATTTTGTGTTTGACAATAAAACTGCACTCGGCGTATTCATATACGTATTTTGTAGTACCACAACTTACGGTACATAGAGCCATTTTACGTTATATAAAACTTTGAACCACTGTTTCGTAAGTTACGAACCGCAACCGAGTTTAAAAACTCATGTACAAAAGTCTCAAAGGGGGTAAATTCACCCCTGAACCCCCCCCCGTCAATGCCCATGCATGCAGATGCTACAAACAGACCTGTATCAATAAGAGATAAAGGCCAAGTTGGGTTTGGTCTCGGTTAAAAACTTTCTCAACCAAGTGTGAATTTTTGCGTTTATTCTGAGAATACAAAACTTCTGCATGAGTTCAATTTTTTCACCTTTCTGATACACAGCCTTCGGATTTACACTGTTCATCAGATCGATAATTTGTGGTATTGTCAAAATTGGGGGGAGGGGATATTGAAGGGGTAACACACAGGCGCTTCATACGTTAAATCATCAGATCGATAATTTGTGGTATAGTCAAAATTGGGGGGAGGGGATATTGAAGGGGTAACACACAGGCGCTTCATACGTTAAATCATCAGATCGATAATTTGTGGTATTGTCAAAATTGGGGGGAGGGGATATTGAAGGGTAACACGCAGGCGCTTCATACGTTAAATCATCAGATCGATAATTTGTGGTATAGTAAAAATTGGGGGGAGGGGATATTGAAGGGGTAACACACAGGCGCTTCATACGTTAAATCATCAGATCGATAATTTGGGGTATAGTCAAAATTGGGGGAGGGGATATTGAAGGGGTAACACACAGGCGCTTCATACGTTAAATCATCAGATCGATAATTTGTGGTATTGTCAAAATTGGGGGGAGGGGATATTGAAGGGGTAACACACAGGCGCTTCATACGTTAAATCATCAGATCGATAATTTGTGGTATTGTCAAAATTGGGGGGAGGGGATATTGAAGGGGTAACACACAGGCGCTTCATACCTTAAAATTACTAATATCATGTAAAAATAGTCATTTTTACACGCTTTCAAAGTAACTAAAATTTTTACTACGAATAAAAACATTTTCGGCCCCCATGTATAAAACAGGGCCGGATCGTTTTCCGGACGGGCTATAATAGAGTCAGTTTAAGCTTTAGACTAATTTTTTTTTGCATAGGCTTAGGCTTAGGCTCATCCATACGCGTAGGCTTAGGCTTAGGCTTAGGATAGGCTTACGAATAGGCTCATCTATACGCTTAGGCTTAGGCTTAGGCTTAGGCTTAGGCTTAGGAATATGCTTGTACTACTGTTCCGGCTCTGATTTATACATGGGTTACATTTTATCGGTCGCTACGAACGCTTGCGAAAATGTTTCGCTAAAATTATCTATAGTCTCTTGAAATGAGAAATATACTGTTTACGCCCGTTATTAATGTATAATCGCCTGTTAAGATTTTTTTTATTCCGGTTACCGGTTACCGCAGTGATAATGTTTCGTGTGATTTATCAGTAAAAACCTATAATTAACTGTTGATCTCTATAATAATAACCGAGGCTATTCGGCTATGACTCTCAATGAAAATATTATTTTCATTGTAAATAATTTTGATTACTTTACCACGAGCATAGTCAGGAATTCCGTTTTTGGAGAGTATATATAATTCAACCAATTAATATGATTTACGTGTGACCATAGCGAGCGAGAAAATTTTTTTGACCTCTGTTCATTTATTGTAAAAGCCTGTAAAAGTGGTTTAAACCTGATCAGAAATTTAGAACCGCAGGATATGCCCCTTATTCCGTCGGTGTAATCGCTCTGTTACTTAGTTACTATTTTGAGAATACATTTGATATAGGTTTCATATAGATTTACCCTTTGTTCGCTGTTAGACCTCTATTGTCTGGTTATTTTCCTATTAACCAGCTGGTTGAGCATTGAATTGTCAACGAAGCCAAAACTGTAGACGCGACAGGATACTCACAGACCAGCGTACGGGTCCGTAGCCAAGGGTATTTTGACCACCCCACAGAGAAAATTTTCAACCTTGCTTGTAAGTCAACGAAAATTCTTGTATGTCCCTCCTGAAAAATGTTTAGCACCTCGATCAAGGTGACCTGGCTACGCGGGCCTTCCTGCGTATAAAAGCTTAGGTGTCGCATGAGATATTGAAATATGAAATTTTTGAAACAAATTTCGCAACCTCTTCAAAAATTTAAACCCTTCCGTTGAGTTTTTTCCGAGCCTCAAAAATAAGGTTTGTTGACTACTGGGCTGGTAACAAAAGCTGATCAGTTAATATGAAATTGTGGAACCTCAAAATGTTTCATGAAAAGCGTGAGTCCCGTTTTATATTTCGTTACTGGTGAGGTTTAAACTTTATTAAGTGGAACGAGTTGATCCTTCGTTTCTGGTCACTGGTTACCCTATACCGAACCTGAAATAAAGTTCTATTCACCTAATAAATAAGAATTCTAATGGCAATAGTGCCGCGGCTACCGACCCCACCTATAAGGGCGACCTGGCACATAAGGCCCCTGGCTAAGCCGAACCATTATGAAATTTTAAAAAATGTTACGTCTTCGGAGCAATCCAAGTTGCATTGCGTTTATTCACGCTCACCACTTTGTAACAAAGACTTACTCAGCTTGTACTCGTATAGGATTTACATAAAACCTTGTTGGCATGCAAAGGTCAAAAACCAACTCCTGAACAAATGATGCTATTTTTTCAGCTGTTAATTGAACAAATTGAAGAATGATCACGGAGACCATACTGGTTTATTCACTTATAACGAACTTTGCCCTCGATTGTAAAACGTTGATCTTCACTTGATATATATATATATATATATATATATATATATATATATATATATATATATATATAGATATATATATATAACATATATATGAAGGCTTATTGAAAATTTATACCCCCTAACAGTTGAACTTGTTTAATGACATATCTGCAAAGAATATAAATTAAAATCAGTGAAAAACTAACTTTCATGAGACTATTTACATCCATGAAAATTTAAGCTCAGTACAATATTAGTGTGGTAAGGAATTAGTCAATGGCGGATCCACGAGGGGGCCACCCCGGCCGTGGCCCCCCAACAGCATCTCGACAAAAATTATATAGTGTCAATTGCTGTTCAACGCTGTTTATTTCTCTGTTTTATACACAATAGTATAAACACGCTTTTAAGTTTCTTGGCCCTGGAGTCATTTATGCGCTACAATTAGGGATAATAGACATTTATGGACTCTAAACAAGGGTTTAAGGACTCTACCCGCTTACGGATTCTTATTAGGGATACGGATTCCTATTAATTGGGACTCAAAATGGGGACCCCCCTCTTATTTGGGTCACTACAGTATGGGTCAAAAATAAGTTTACCTGTGAAATTTTGGGGCCCCCATTTTGAGATGCGGGATCCGCCACTGGAATTAGTAGACGAATTAAGGTGATTGCCCCACAGTGGCCCCTTGTAGACCTGCGGACAGTTCGCTTAATTTCTGTTGAGAAAACCTCAAAAAAACTCTTGTGTGCCTCGTGTTTCAAAATTCAAATAGGTCATGTGATTATTAATCCGACTGTACATATATATTACTGTGGTCATATTATTCAGAATAGCATGCATTATTAATAAGACATCACGTGATAAAGCAATTTCGTATACACATTGTGACAACTTTTAAGCTTGCTGAAATCGGAGATAATTAGCTGAAAGCAGAGCGAAGACTAGATCAAGCGATTCAAAATGCAGCACTGCTGGCTCGAGTGCACTTCTCCTTCACATTTTAGATTAAAGCTTAGGCTTAGACTAAAGGCTTAGGCAATGGCGTACGAAAACACTTTTCGAAACCTAAGCGTGAGCGTAATCCTAACCCTGATTGGCCAAGTAACACAAGACTCGCATTGCCCAAACTGAAATTGCTCAAACGCGACAATTGCCCAAACACCTAAGCTTGAACGTAATCCTAACCCTGATTGGTAACGTAATACCAGACTCGCATTGCCCAAACTGAAATGGCTCAAACGCGACAATTGCCCAAACACCTAAGCTTGAACGTAATCCTAACCCTGATTGGTAACGTAATACAAGACTCGCATTGCCCAAACTGAAATTGTCCAAACGCAACAATTGCCCAAAAGCCGAATATATATAAAAACTGAGTACCAAAATTGCTAAAATCTGCAATTCACCATGGTCGAATAGCACACCGTAAAGTGTTAAAGCTTGACTTAGTATTTTCGTCTCTGGCACGAGTTAAATTTGTCATCAACGACAAATTTTTCTTGTTTGCCTCAACATTTGTTTTACAGAACAAATCTGTGGCAAACGCACAAGGGCGAAACCAACAGTCGATGATTACAAGAGTATGCAACTTGATAGGTGGTGCCAGGCCCGTAGTAAGCTCACCTTGCTAGGGGAGCTACACATTCATACAAGAGTTTTCGTTGACTTTCAAGCGTTTTTGAAAATTTTATAGGGGGAACAAACTTTTTCCAGGGGGCTGAGCAGCCCCCGGCTCCCACTTGGCTACCACCACGGGTGGTACGCGGTACAAAATGTACCAGCACTTGTGTTTTGGTCCTACAAGAAGCATGCAATCTAGATAGCGTTTAAAAGTGTAATCGAAACAACCAACTAAATGTTTAACACTCAAAGCTAAGACAATCGTTTAACTGCACCCACTCCCCCAAATAACGCTGGGGTAGACCAAAAACGCAACGTGCGCTGAGTACAATGTTTTGTGCACTGAATGTACCCAGTTGCACGCTCTTGTAAAAAAGTCATTACCGACTCTTGGTAAAATCAAAAGTGGATGATCACTCTTTATAACAAGAGTGTGCAACTGGGTACATTCTGTGTATTAAAGAATGCACCCGGCATGCGTTGCGTTTTTGGCCTACCCTCCCCCTTGTTTAGGGGGGTCTGTATGCAGTTTTATATCGTAAACTGTAAATTCCAGTGAGTTGATTTTAACTCAGAATGAGTTAAATCGCTCAGCCTGAGTTAGGACTATCAGAACTCCGAATTTTGAATTGATTCAATTCATGCTGAGTTAATTAAGCAACTCATCCATAGTAAACTCAACTCACAGTGAGAATCAAATCAACTCAGAATGAGTTTAAGTTTACTGTTATTAACTCAGAAAGAACTAACTTTTCGTCTGAGTTGATTAATTAACTCATTGGAATTTACAGTGTAGTAATGCTAGGAGCAAACTGTAACCCCCTTGATTAAGGAGGGGCAGGTGTACTGAAGCATACTTTATTGTTAATCTCTTGCTTAACCCCCCTGATTAAGGGGGGGGGGATCGAACAAAAATGCAACGCGTGCTGGTACATTTAGTACCATGCACAACCCAAGCATGTTGCACACTCTTCTGCAAGGTGGACATCATCCACGCTTGGTCAAACCAATGCGAAATTATACTGTTTGTATAGCGGTTTGGACCAATGTTACTCTATGGGCTTGAGGCATAATAATATATTTAAGAGCAACAGTGCTACTGGTGGTATATTTGTTAAATAGCTTTCTAATCTGAGTTTCTTCTCAATGAAATTTTGTTCGGATAGCTAGTAAGATTGAGGTTACACTCTAAAAAATGGGGATTAAATTGACTCTCTCGGAAATAGGTTTTTCCTGACTACACAAACTGAGTCAAAATTCGACTCCGCCAGAGTCAAATTCGATTCACTGAATCGCTCAGTGAGTCGAATTTGACTTCAGTTTGTGTAGTCAGGAAAAGCCTATTTCCGAGAGAGAGTCAATGTGACTCCCCATTTTTTACAGTGTAGTACAAATTTAAACAATACTTCTAAGTTATCAGACCTCTGGTACATTTGTTTCGAAGACGACTTAATTGAATCAAATTAGCCTAATTTGGTAATCTGCAATATAGTTGTTGCCGAGACAGTTATCTAAGGTTTGACCAGTTTATCATGTATAAACCAGAGTTAAAAATGATTTTAATTCAGAGTTTGCGTTTGTAAAATTCGTTCAACGTCAATTATAGATTATATCTGTATATTAATATTAAACACTGATTAATGAAATATTTGTTATTTAATTACTAAAATCCGGTCTTCACTAATTTATGCTTAATTGTAAAATTCAACTATATGTTTCAAAATTAGATGGTCCGATAAACAGTGGTCAACTTGAAATTAAATTTCAAGATAAATCCGCGTGGCTTAACTTTTCGATTTGCGTTTACAAGTTGTTACAACGGTTCTGATTTTGCAATCGACCAACTCCTGTTCCCATGAACTAAAATTTAATGTAAAAAGCAGAATTTTAACAAATTTAAAATTTAGAACCATATTTTTAATATTAATTTTTGTATTTTGGTGTATTGCATTTTTTATGTCGTTCGCTTTAACAACTGCAGGGTGCATTCGGTGTTAGCGAACGCTCTAACCTGGAATTCGTTTTCATCATTAATCAGCGTCAATCATTCCACGCTTAACACTATATCCTCGAAATCATCCGTCACCTGGTGAAAATAAAAACAATATTAATAACAATAATAATAATAGTAATAACAATAATCAGTGTACAAAGCGTGTAAATGATCGAAACAACAACTATAACTGCCATATATATGCTGACTACGGAGACGATCTCGTCGATGATCAGCAACTAAACGAGTATGATGTTTCTGTTTGTTATTTATGTTCTTGTCAGCCCTGGGGACCATATATCGAACATTCTCAACGTTACTTATCAAACAGTCAATATCGCCGTCGTCAAATTTGTTTCGGAGATCGCTCCTCGTCGTTTGGTGACAACATAAATCATTGGAATCATTCGTCGTCCGCCTGTACTGCAAACGGCTTCGTACCAGCTGGACACAGTCCACGCAAGTGTTGCGTAACCGCTGAATCTGACGACGCGTCGTGGGTTGAATCGCATCACGAATACTATAGACAATTGCAGTTGCATTTATCCGACGAAACAAGTCGGTTTGATGACGATAAATCTGAACGCATGGTAAGTTGTCTGTGGTTTTTCGATAAATTGTTGCAGGTGCAATTTTTCATACTGCAGTTGTAAGTTTTGTTAATTGTATCGAATGTTGAAATATGCCAGTATATTGACACTTACCACGATAATTCTTCACCCGACAACTCGTCGTCTGACAACTTGTAATTCGTAATTTCATTGTGGATCCAAAAATTTTTGACGGGGCGCGCAAAAGTTATAAGGTGAAAACCTTATCATTTTATCACGTTATTGCCCATCATTATGCTTCAGCATAGGCTTATGGTAGGCGGGTGACGGTTTGTCCCATTTTGATTCGTCGTCAACTTTAAAATTTGGGCTCTGATATCGGGTCAACAGATAAAAGTTGAGTGTCAATTGGCTTTTCAAATCATCGATCTCAAATGTTCAATGAGTACAGGAGTCAGTATGTCACGTGGTACTGTGGGACAGTTATGTGAATATCATATGATATTCCAAAATTACAACAAATATCATATGATGTTCAGGATAGTTTAATCTTCGTATGCCAATAGACAAATGAAATGGCTGACGGCAGGGGCACAAATATAATTCAAAATACCGAATACACGCCTGTAAATTCGTTTCCGAAACAAAATCGCTTAGAACCAAAGCCTCATACTTTAAAAATTCAAGTTCTAATTTTAATTTCATACGATATTCAACAGGACAATTTCGGTATGTTACCTCAATTATGCAGACATCTGACAATATATCACACGATATTCGAAGACTGTAGCTCGAATATCATATGATATTAAAGAACAAATGGCAACATACACATAATTATAGCAGACAAAATCTATAAGCCGACAAAATGTTACCCAATAGTCTAATAATGACAAAACATGTCCCAAGCTGCCCCGGTTATTAACGTGAATGCCGCATGATTCTACTTTACAAATTTCAAATTTTGCGTGGTTAATACAAATTTCAGACAATGTTACTTTTGGGGCTGTGGCAGTATATTAAGCCTATTTCTAAAGTCGAAGCCTAACCTTAAGCGTAGAAAAAATTGCAAATTTAAGCCTAAGTCTTTAAGTCTGAGCAGAAATAAAGTCTAAGATATAAGCCTACTCTTTTATGGTGCTACCAACAACCGGCACAGCCCTAAAAGCTCATTGGCCCAACAGGAGCATAGGCTTAGAGTAAATTTCATTTGCTCGCCCCGGTCAGAATTTTCTGGATCCGCCACTGGATGAGTGATTTGGAGTTCGTACAAATTTGTGCAGTTTTTTTGCAACTGCAAGCTAAGGATAACTGGTCTGTATCGTAGATAAAATATTAATTACTGGTTCTCATTGAGATCAGTGGTTATTTTTGTTATATTTTCTTCATTGCGCAAAAATGCTCTCTAAATTTTCAAACAGACTCTTCGTAGGCGGAGCAATTTCAAATAACTGATATGGTTTTTTGCCAATAAATAGAACAGGACAATAACAGTTGTATAAGCTTCTTCGTTAACCTAAGCCTACGCCTCAGCCTGAACCCAAGCGTTAGAACGAGCTTATACGTAAGCCTACACTGTAAAAAATGGGGAGACCCTCTCGGAAACAGGCGTTTCCTGACTACACAAACTGAGTCAAATTCGACTCCGCTAGAGTCAACAGTGAATCGAATTTGACTCTGCCGGAGTCAAATTTGACTCAGTTTTTGTAGTCAGGAAAAGCCTGTTTCCGAGAGAGTCAATTTGACTCCCCATTTTTTGCAGTGTAAGCATAAGCCTATGCCTGCGCAAAAATACTCCAAACCTTAAGCTTACTCTATTGCAGTGAGGCAGAAAATCTCAGAAAAACGTTCCGCATCTGATGCTTACATGGCCCATTTTTTCAACTTTACTTCTTTTTCAAAGTCATAAATGTCTATTATGAAACCACCCCGTTTGTGCTTAATATTCCGGTACCCATTGAGCCGAAATTAAATTATGAAAAAACTTACATATATTTCTTAAAATAACCTCTAACCAATTCGTAACATTTTACAGAAAAGTTAGTTTGTAATTTCAATTCAGTTCACTAAGCTTGCGCCGGAAACCAGTCGATTTAAACATATAAAGCGTTAATATTAAGCCGACGAATTTTAGCGTAGATACTCTCAGATGCCTTTATTTAATTAATATATTCTGCTAAGGCTGTTTTTCTAGCCTTTCGTCAGACGATTCAAACACCGTTTTGGTTTTGAAAATTATTTGCTTATAGTGATTTAAAACAAATTGCCGTATGCCCCAAAATACCGAAAATTGTCCCAATGAGCAGTATCTTTCCTTTAACCCTTTCTCATATGAATATTTTCTATTTCCCCTGAGACCTACTTTTATGCTAGGATTTGAACTCCAGTGACTGGAGTGGGAGGCGTATACCATCACAACTCAGCTATAGGAGCTTGACGCTCGAGCCCGAGGGGACTCTCACGTCTTGTGGTGATTTGGTACTATGTATACGTGTTGCAATTGTTAAACACGGTGCGATATATATTATTTAACGTATATACACTGCGCTGAGTTGCCTATAGGCAACTCAATGTGTGAAGGGGTTAATATCAATATTTACATATATATAAACGTTAATCTGCCGCACGTCCTCAATAACTTATGATAATGTTCAATCTGAACAAGAGTTGAAAAGTTGCCATTATTCGAATTCGACCCAACCATAGTTATCATGCACAATTGTTACAAATTCAGCAGATATTGTGTTTACATTCTTGAACTCGCTAGATCGAATCACACCAATCGATAAGCATAACGATTCAAATCCTTGTGCCAGTTGGGCACAATTTTCCGTCACCGCTCGGGTTTTCAAACGTGTCTTGTGTTACATTGATTACAATAGGTATTACTAGTTTACTAACTAATTAATGGTTAGATGCAAAACTCAGCAAAAATTTCTTATTATATTTGTCCTACTTCTATGGCAAATTTGAGTTTCACAAATGCGGTAGTTCGTTTGTTTGAAAACCTATCACAAACCGATGATGTAGCCAGTTTATTTGAGCACTTCTATTTATTTGAGTTATTTCACGAATATTTATATACATATATAGGCGCCGAAGACGGATGTCGATTTTTTGCCGGAGCCGCAGCCGGATACCCGGTTGGACCCTGTTATATAGGTATATGCATATATAACACGTTATGCCTGCACGAGTTAAATTTGGAAAACCAACCTGCATGAGAATTTTCATAAACAAGGCTTTTAAAACAATTTTCATCTGATGTCACAACTTAATTAACCCCTTCTCACATTGAGTTGCCTGTAGGCAACTCAGCGCAGTGTATATACGTTAAATAGTATATATAGCATCGTGTTTCACAATTGCAACACGTATACATAGTGCTAAATCAGCACAAGACGTGAAGCCCCCTCGGGCTCGAGTGTCAAGCTCCTATAGCTGAGTGGTGATGGTATACGCCTCCCACTCCAGGCACTGGAGTTCGAATCCTAGCATAAAAGTAGGTCTCAGGGGAAATAGAAAATATTCATGTGAGAAAGGGTTAAGACTCAACGTTTTTAATTCTAACGATCTCGCCTTTTCGAAAATTCCAACTTGAGTTTGGATTATTAGCAACCGTTTGTAAAGAGATTATGGTCGCTATACTCGTTAATACCTCGTCTGTTTATGATTTAAAACTATACTTCGGTAAGGATTTATATTGACGTTCTAGCTAATGTTTGGTTCATATTGAAGACAAATATTTAAGCACTGTTTCGTGTAAAGCGTGAGAGATAAAAACGGGATATAACCACTCTCGCGGAATTTTTTGGCGGGGCAAGAAAGTAGCACATTTACACAAGCTTTAGAATAATCTTCTGGTTCGTAGCGGTGGCCAATGTTAGTTTAAGGGGCGTACCACTAGATTAAGCGTGTTCCTAAGCGTAAAGCCTAAGCCTAAGCTTAACAAAAATGAGTTCCTAAGCCTAAGCTTAACAAAAATGAATTCCTAAGCCTAGGCTTAACAAAAATGAGTTCCTAAGCCTAAGCCTAAGCCTAAGCAAAAAAATGTAATCTAGAATCTAAACCCACTCTTTTATACACCCACCAGAATTCTGGATGCCCTTTAAAGTAACATGGACCGTAGCGGTTATAGAAAAAATTACTCACAAGAAATTTTATCATCGCGAAATCTTGGGTTCGCTGTAGTCTAAGCAGTTTGATTTTCAGGACGCGCAGCTAAAACAGTTTGATGACCGCGATGGTGATAGGTTACCGGTATTTTCGCTCGATAACATCTCTAATATGGTGGCCACTCTAAAATTTATTGCCGTAATAATTGCGTTCCGAACACTAGCAGATCTACAGGGGGCTGTACGCACCGCAACCAAAATTTATTCGTGATAAAATAGTCAGGTTCCTGTTTTACAATTGTATCCGTCCAGAAAATTTTTTGTGATAAAATGATAATGTCCATCCGTTACAATTTTCGCCCTCAGAAACACGTTTTTGTAAATAAATGATACGCAACAATATTTTTTTCCCTCAGAACCTTTTTTGAGAATAAAATTACAAGCCTGCCTTACACATTTTCGCTACCAATGGTGCATATAGCATACAGTAAAAATTGCGTTTCATAACATTTGCCAGCCTGCCTTCCGGTCACAAATTTGAGGGTCTGCTTCTGGTTTCGAGCAATCAGTGGATGTGGCACTGAACAAAACGACTAATATAGGAGGCATACATTGATTTTTACGATAAACATTAACTTATCGTTAACGATAGTTCAATAAAGTCGGACTTCGAATATCAGTAGCGGTATTTTTTTACTACCCACAGAGGAAAACTTTCCTCCTTCATAGAAAAGGGTTCTTTAATTGGATTCTCAAGTGGGGCTGCGTTTCCCTGAATCGAAGCAATTTCAAGAGACCAAAAGCATAACGGAAGCTGCCGGTCCCCAAACCCCCAACACTGAGCAATTTATTATTGGAAAACATAAAATTTTTGCCAATGTATGGAGGACTTTGGGGG
This sequence comes from Enoplolaimus lenunculus, assembly GCA_030248215.1. Classification (NCBI taxonomy): domain Eukaryota; kingdom Metazoa; phylum Nematoda; class Enoplea; order Enoplida; family Thoracostomopsidae; genus Enoplolaimus; species Enoplolaimus lenunculus. The sequence goes on from JASANG010000459.1 coordinate 16,007, forward strand.
CGGCAGCCTCTCGTTCTGCTTTAGGCTCTTTTAAAGTAGGGGTTCAGACATACCCAAGTTGTTACAGAACGTTCTCTGTATCATGATGACAACGGAAATCGAACTGAAAAAGTTTTTCCCACAACATTTCATTTCAATTGTGTACTGAGAATGTCAAAAATGTCCAATATTCAATACAGATTACAGACGCGTCCCGACTGGCCCATATCCGGTACACCCCTGAACCGTAACTCAAGTTGCTAAACAGTACAGTCCCCACCTATTAAATGAATCAGTAGTATTATTGTATGTCAGCTTCTCGGGATTAAAACTGAATTTCATGCTAGCACTCAGCATTTAATCAGCTGAGAAAGCTTACATATACATACATACATATATACATATTTATATATATATAAATATATAAATAAGTAAATATAAAGTGATAAGCATGAATGATTTTAGAAAGTTGATATGTGACCTTCCATTACAATTTGACATATTTAACCAGAATTTTAGATGGTGTTAACATAATTTTGCCCTGTATATCGTGAGAAACAGTACCGTTGTCACGGTTTAGTTCAACAAACTATAAAGCCCTATTCACACGTGCAAGTTTTTGCATCGAAAACTTCATCTGCAATTGTTTCATGCATCGGTTTTATTCGCCGTCTCTCTTATGTAGCATGAAGGCTGCAATATCGTCTTCAACGACAATGGTGTTTTTAGGCAAAGAAATAAAACCTAACATATTTATTATTGATGTTATTTTTGTTCTGAATATATATATTTTCTTACTGTTAATTATACGCCAAAAATTGTGATAACTAGAAGCAGCATGCCCTATTTCCTTTGGTCTGACTTCATGAAGAAGTAATCTCGCGTTACCTGGAATATGTGACGTTGACAATCATTAAAATTTAGGAAATTTGTTGCACTTGGCGTAAAAATATTCTAATTTAGGGTGAACCCCTTTTTAGAAATAGGGTATTTTTACGATTGTCCCCCCATCCCCCATGCTTAATTGGTTATATTACCGCCTTTGTCGTAATGTTCTGAAGACAACTTTATGAATAGCTTTGCTTGTAGTTGTTTCAGGTTTTGCAATTTCTTTTGGGTTCACAACTATGAAAGAACTTTAGGTAAAATTAATGTTTACAATTCTATTGTTATAAATACGTAAACAAGCTGTGTTATAATTAAAGCGACCGTAGGTTGTGTGAAAATAACTGACACCGAATCGGAAATGCCAGAATTTAGTGCACCGGATGCATCTGTTTAAACAAAAACCGGAACCGGAACATTAATTGGCCCATGTTACTTTAAAGGGCTACAGTATATAAGTTTCGGGCCGTACTGCAGTAACCAGAATAAGAGCGTGAAGAATATAAAAGTCAGGATCCCTTTTTGAGTCAGGATCAATAGGAGTTTATATCCCTAATTAGACTCCGCATATGGTTACAGGAGTGGTGATATGAAGAACCTAAGGGAGGGGGCGCATGCCCAATTTTTTGGTTTTCATTATCCCCTCCTACCAGCGTTTGCCCAAAAATGGTTGGATTTTGAAAATTTTTGCATATTTGAGTTTTTCATAACATCCTCTATTCATTTGACGCCCAAATTGGCTTTTTGAAAAATTTGATTTTTTAGGTCCTAAGAAGCAAAGTTTCCTCTTTTGGGCCTAAAATTTTTGTTAAAAAGTTCGACAAATGATATACCCTTGTGCAGCTGAGTCCAACTATGTTATATTTTCTGAACTGGAACGTCTGGCTAACCAGTTATGCTCAAAAACTGATTTGGCACACTGTCAATGATTTGGAACGACGTCAAATCAGTTATTTGACCATAACTCGTTAACCAGTGGATTGACTAAAAAATTCAACATAATTGGACTCAGCTCCGCAGGCTGCGTGGAATATTGTATAATTTGTCTAACTTTCTCAAAATAAAATTTTTGAGTCCCAAGTGGGGACCTTGGTCCTTGTTGGTCTTTAAAAAATCAAACTTTTCAAAAATTCAAATCTGGTCATAGAATGACCAGGGGAGGTTCTGACAAGATAAGATATTAGCAATTTTCAAAATCCAACCATCTTTGGTCGAACGCCGGCTGGAGGGGTAACAGAAAATACCCTACCGGAAGCCTACTATTTTAACAGGGGTAAGTTTAAAAGCACATTGATTTTACACGCCAAAAATGCAACCATAAAGGGTGCGTACTTAATATACGCGAAGCGCAATTTTACATTTTTTCACAACACCGAAATTTTACATTTTTTCACAACACCGACCAAAACATACAAATTACGCAAAAAGGTTGCGTCGGCTCGGACTAATGCGGGGGCGCGCACCCCATCGCCTCCACCCCCCCATATCACCGCCCTTGTATGGGTAGAGTCCAAAATTTCAATTTGTCCATAAACGTCATTTACCGAAATTAAATTGCGTGAATGCTTCCTGGGCCAAATTAAGGTCAGGAAGAGAATTATATTCTTGATTCACAGTATAATTTTACCTATATTAATTACCGGCCTACTCAAGTGCTCAAAAATTATCTAACTTTTGTCGTTATTTCCATTCAAATCCGACTTAATTGTGAAAATAATTTCAGAATTACCAGTATGGCCTATACGTTACTTTTTGAGCCGTCCCGACGTTTGGCGGCACAGCAAGCGTAGGATTAGGATTTTGGACAAAATTGATTTGTTTAGGTTACGCTTAGGTTTACGATTCGGTGTACGCTTTCTTTTCAACGCATTGGCTTAGCCTTAGGCTTAAGAATACGTTTAATCTACAGTTATGACCCTAAAAGTAACATTGGCACCCAGCATTTTATTGCAAACCGTCATCAGCTTCGCAACTACAAATTTTTGGTAGAAGGTACAAAAAGATTTCTAGAGCCGGTGCGAAAATTTTTCTTTACATAGTACTGTTTTAATGAAGTTAAACAAATTTTAGACCAGGGGTGGCGTAGAAGCTGTTTGTAGGAGCCGGCGTTTCCGCACCCTCCGTAGTTGCTAACCAGAAAACACTTTTACAGGTCAGCACGAGTGACAACCAAACTTGTCCTTATTGACCTAAATCGTGTCGTTACTTTTAAACGCGAAACCAATTAGAGTGAATGGAACCATATAAACCAGGTAAAAGTTTAAAATTTATAAATTAAATTATTTAAATCCCAAAAAACAACAACATCACACACCGATGCAGTGAAATTAGCAACAGTCTTGTTCTTTTAATCGGCCTGATCCTTGGCATTTTAATTCACGATAGAACCGGAGCTAAAAAACCTGAATATCTTAATTTTAGCACACTTAATTTTAGTCTTATCCAACTTTCCAAGTTGGAAAAATTGTCATTTTTTCGCTATACCGTCAGACAAATTCACCCTCTCAAACGTCACCGCTACCCCCAGTTTACACGGGGAATGGTTCCTGCTCCGACCCTGGAATAAGAAGGTGGCCAAGTAAGGCTTTACCAGTGAAGTGATTTGTAAATTTAAATTAATAGAACAAAATAATACAATTACATATATGTATATAAACTGTATTTTTGGGATAATCAAGTGTACTTTTAACTGCGTTGTGCCAAAAATTCGGCTGGTGACAATGACAGGTTGGTGTTGGTTAAAAGTGCTAATTGGAGCCATGACAAACCGGGGCCGAAATTAGGAATTTTCAGCAATTTTAGGAAATTTTTTCGACTTTGGGAACAAAAGTGTTTTTAACATTTTCTAAATTTTAGTCGTCAACAAAACCATTTTAGAATCTTTTGTTTGATTTTGTGAGTTTACGGTAAATTAATTCGGTTTTGGTTAAAGTTTTAAGTTTAGGTTTCAAAGTGTTTGTCAGATAAGCGAGAGCCAAATTAAAATGTCGAATTTTTTACAATTTCAACAATTTTTTGCTGTTTATTACAATTGCTAAATTCCAATATCAGCAAAACGATTTTATAATTTCTAATTTAATTTAAGAGTTTAAGGTAATTAACGGTGTGTTTTTGGTGAAATTTTTTGTCACTTTCCAGTTTCAGTTCTATTTTTGTAAAAGCGAATCTTACTTATAATTTGTGGTTTGATTTAAGAATTTAACCAAATTAAATTAATGTTGTTTTGGTACGAATGTTTCCGTCAGTTTTCAATGAGTTATTGGAAACTGGTATTATTACTTGTTCTGTTTAAACTTTAGTTAAATAATACTCGAACGTAATCTTTTCAACAAAAAGAAACAAGACAATCTTTAAAATTTTCAAAAAAGTCAATGATTTGACGATTTGTCTCACAAATACCTTGTGTTATGTTTAAAAATTAAAGAAAAATTGTGTATAAAAAAGTTGGAAGACATTGAACCTTATCCAGGAAAACGGTCTTCTAAATTTTTGAAGCTTTCGCTGCTGCGAGCTGATTCAAGCCTAAAGGACGTAAGTTTCATTATCCGATAGTTTAATGCAAATTGCACAATATTATGAGTACACCAGGTGACTTTTGAAGGGGGGTGGTGCGCTGCACACTGTTGCTTATGCAGTTTTTATTGATTACAATTATTCAGATCCATGTTCTATTTGAATAATTGCAATTCGATCCCCGCCAGAGAAGGACCTTCGTATAAGCACTTTTAGGCTTTGGCTTAGTCTTATGTATAGGCTTATCCTTACGTTTATGTTTAGGTTTAGGTTTGTGCGTAGACTTGGACTTAATCCTAATACCAAGGCCAAATTTGTAGTAGCAAAAGCGTTTACCTACTGGTTTACCTAAAGTTACAGCAAGAAACACTACCAGTTATTTTGTTAATAATTTAATTGTTGGTTCCATAGCGCAAGCTTAACGAAACCGAACTTTGTTTCAATTTATTGAAATTAAAAAGTTTTCAATGAAAATTGCAAAAAATATATTTGATTTGTAAATAAAAGACACGTATTCATCATTTGTGTCCAGCGTTTGACACATTCTCTCAAAAAAGTATTTCTTGTTCTTTCAAGCAGAGAACTTTGGTGACGTCCTTTTGGTGCCAAAAATTGCAATAGAGTAGGCTTAAGCAGACGAATCCAAATACTTTGATGAAAACCAGTTGCATTGCGCAATTCTTTTCAATTAATATTCAACTCATATAGAAACGTTTTCAAAAGGTGCAAACAAGAAGCCAGAAACATTTATTGTAATTCCAATCGCAGAAACTTCGGGTGCCGGCGTACTTCTGATGACGTCCGTCACCGTCCGTTACCGGTTGTCAACCGTCCAGCGCCGTCTGCTACCGTGCGTCACGGTGCGGTATCGTATGCGCAACGCCCAGATACGACACCGTATAATGACGGAAGGTCACGGACGGCGCCGGACGGCACTCAAATGGCGCCGAACGACAAATCTAACGCTACCGTAAATCTTCTACAGATTCCAGTACGGGATCGATCCCAGGATCTCATCGACTGTCGTCATTGATTTGTGCGTTTTTTTTTAATTTTATAGCATACCAACGTCCGGAAATGTGATCGATTAAATCATGTTGGTCGTTTGCCAGTTCATCCATCATCGCATGGTCACGATACAAAATTCAACAAAACCTACTTGAACAAAGAGAAAAAACATCTGTCGCCGCAAATGCTTCTGTATTATCTCGCCGCCCTGCTTAAAGGTCTCAATCCGAGAGTTGATGACGATTTTATTGATAAAATCAATTATCATTATACGAGTTCGATTATTTTCGCGTTTGCCATAGTTGTCAGGTACGTACGCACGATAAACTTGAACCACTGCAAAGTGCACGCACCTACGCAAAATATTCGCCGGCATGAATTGGTACAAAATTTTGCTAAAAAATTTACACGCCCGTATGCTGCATAGATCACGGGCGGGAGGCGTTTTTCCGCGGGACTGTAATAGAATACGCTTAAGTTTAGACTATTTTTTTCGTTTGGGCTTGGGCTTACTGTCTAGGTATAGGCTTATCTTTATGCTTAGGTTCAGGCTTAGGGTTAGGCTTAGACTTAAGTTTCGTTCTCGCTTAGATTTATGCATCTAAATTTTACTTCGGATATATTTTAATATATTGACTCATTAGCAGTACTACGGCACCGCACTTTCCATCACACTAATTTTTTTCTTGCAGTCCTAAAGTCTATGTATAAATCTAAGCATAATCATTAACGTAATCCTAAACGAAAGCCTAAGCCTAAGCATAATAATGACCAACGAATTGGTCGAGTCGATGAAACTTCAAAATTCCAAGTTGTTCGGTGACGAGTTGTCGGGCTACGAATTGTCGTGTGATCGGACGCGACATATGTAAGCTTTATTATTTGATTTCAGCGCAAAGCAATACGTTGGCTATCCGATCCAATGCTGGGTACCAGCGCAATTTACTGACGCCTGGGAACAATATACTGAAAATTATTGTTGGGTCCAAAATACTTATTTCATTCCGTTACAAGCTCATTTACCACCCGAGTATGATGAGCGTCGTACCCATACCATTGGTTACTATCAATGGGTCCCGTTTCTGTTAGCACTCGAAGCGATAATGTTCTACGTGCCGTGTGTAATTTGGCGCGGCATATTACATTGGTATTCAGGTAGGCGGCCAATGTTGTAAGCCTACGGGTTGCGCTATACTTTACTGCGCTGACGCTGCCCCACGTCGCTTTGCGTTGCTTACAAAAATATAGCCAAACTCTACCTTGGTATCGTGCGCATAGGTGCTTTAAGCCATTTAATATCTATGAATATTTGGTAGTTGAGTATTAAATGGCTTAGGCGTAGGAAAAATCCGTTTGCTCAAATGTGTACAGCATCTCATGAGTTGGTGATAGGTCTTGTAACTTAAGAATCAGGTCTTGTCACTTTCGAACCAGCAAGTTATGACCGTGAAAATTGGGCACGTTTTGCGTAATTTTCATTTGTGCTACATTTGCTCTAATTTTAAGCTCAGTAATTGCAGTATTTTGTCAGTTATGTGACATGTCGCTAAGTTGGATATAGGTGCTATACGCATTTGAGAATATGAGCCCTAAGTGCCATGTGAAATGTAAAATCACCTATTTTACTGGTATTCACTATTCAGGTACGCTGTTGCGGCCGTTGATATAGAGAGGCTGTGAGCGTAGACGAATAACATTTTCGGGTCCGTTTTAGTCAAACCCCGCCCGAGAAAGGCTTAGGTAGGTTTCATCTTAAGCTTGGGCGTAAAAACTAAAACCATTGGACGATTTGAAAAATTCTTCTATATTCGAAATACTTTTCTAATACATTCCAGTTCAAACGCGTTAGCAGGTGGGATTACGGGTCAAACCCGCCCCTGAAATACCTGTTTAAAATTTTTTATAGAACATGACCCCCTTCCAAAATCATTGCTACTTCAATGCTAAGAGATTTAACATTACTATTAACATCATTAAACAACAACTCCAATGATGACCCATGTTACTTTTAGGACCGTCTCATCGTTTGGTGGGACTATAAAAGAGTAGCCTTAAACTTTGGGCAATATTTTTGCTTCGGCTTAGGCTTAGGCTTTGCAATACGGTTTTTCAACGTTTAGGATTAGGCTTAGAAATACGCTTAATCTACAGTTACGATACTAGAAGTAACATTAGCTTCAATGGTTTACAAAATAACTGCAGGGAATATCATGCCGAAGTTGTAGTATATAAAATTCTACTGTGCTGGAGGTTACCTTGTTTTGTTTTTAAACGGTTTTAAACCGAACTTTGGTATATTGAAATTTTAAAATTGCAAATGCGTGTGTAGTATGAAGCACCAGTTGGTGATAGGTGTCGTAACTTATAAACCAGTTACGCAATATGCTGGTAAAAAATTTAAATCCTTAAAAAATACTGTAAACATTTCGAAAGGTTTAGATTGTTCGCTAGGCGTACAATCCGCTAGTGGGCAGCGTCAAGCTCCTATAGCTGAATGGTGATGCTAACTGCATTTTCCATGATGTATCTCTGCGAACTTGCACATACATTTTAGTTGAAATTGAATCTAAATTCTCGTTAAAATAATAGTTTCAAAATGACTAATTTATGGAGCCCATGTTACTTTTAGGGACGTCCCGGTTGCTGGTGGGTCTGTAAAAAAGTATGCTTACATTCTAGATTACATTTTTTGCTTAGGCTTAGGCTTAGGAATACACTTTTTTCAACGCTTACTCTTAGCCTTCGAAATATGCTTACATTCTAGACTACATTTTTTGCTTAGGCTTAGGCTTAGGAATACACTTTTCAATGCTTAGGCTTACGCTTAGAAATATGCTTACATTCTAGACTACATTTTTTGCTTAGGCTTAGGCGTAGGAATACACTTTTTTCAACGCTTAGGTTTAGGCTTCGAAATATGCTTAATCCATTGTTACGGCCCTAAAAGTAACATTGGCTAATTTTTGCTGCAGGTATAAACGTTCAAGGCCTCAGTCAAATGGCATGCGATGCACGTATGATGGATGCAGATTCGCGCGGCGCTACTGTGCATACGATATCAGGGCATATACAAGACTCACTTGAGCTGCAACGAGATATTGGACGCAATGCAGGCCAAAAGGATATGTGTTTGGGATGTTTGTCTTGTACACGTAAATGCGGCTCATTTGTGACGTGTTTGTATCTTTTTATTAAGGTACTAGACTGTCTGTCGTTGCTACCGGATACAGAGGGGGTGGGGACGATGGGGACGTACGTCCCCCTGTCCGAAATTTTTTTGTGCTAAAAATAGTAATGTGTCTATTTTACAATTTTTCCGCTCAGAAAATGGCCACATATAAGTTGTATACGGTAAAAATTGCGTTTCATACCTTGTGCCAACCCCTACCTCGACATAAATTTCTGGATCCGCCGCTAGCTCGCGTTCAGTAGTGAGCGCTAGTCTCAATTGCGAGCAGCACCTATCACCAGTTTCAATTGTACATTTTCAAACAAACAAACTGAACCAGCTTTGTGTCGCAATTCACACTCACATGTGGCGGATAATCGCTCTCGAAACATGGGCTAAATTATACTCAGTTCTCTATTCGCTGGTTTGAATTTACAAGACCTATCGCCAATTGGTGGCCGCTGCTACACATATTTGAGAATATGGGCAATACCTGGAATAATTAACGTTAGGTTGTGATAGGACTCCTATAGTTTGTTCAAATTCGGAATTGGGCTAATATGGCTTGGGCTACAACGTAAGCATTGCCTGCCTAAACAATTTTATGAGTCTACCGCGGCAAAGGTATCCGGGTTCCCACTCGTTGTATGAGATGGGCTCCTTGCAAACTATCAGCATGTTTTTACGTTACAAAAAAGGGAAACATTTCAAATGCTGTCCCGTACATTTAAGCTTAAAATATTTAAATCTGTGCTTCTAATTGAATCGTGAATATTAATATCAGTATTAATAATTACAATAACGGCACATTCACAAAATTGTTTGTAACCCTCATGGTGGGTTGAGTTTGCTACAGGGGCACCCAGGTGACGATTTTCAGGCAAGGGAATAGGGAGTGGTTCCGGCGACACTGTTTAGAGACCACAGCGTAACCAGGGGGTCAAGTGTCGAAATCCTGTTTGGGTTTTTTGTACAGGGGTTTTTAAACGCGGTTTTCGTTTACAATACAAAAAACCTCTGCTTCAAAATTATTATAGAACGTAAATCTCCTTGTTTAGTATCCTGGCTACTCCGCCCATACTTAAGACATATTTCCGTTTTTATTTCATTCCGGTTGCATTTTATATTTGGTTTGATTTTGGTTTCAGCTACTCTATGCAATCAACATAGTGACTCAAATCTATTTACTAACGCACTTTTTGAACACGTCAAGTCCGTTTTATGGCTTCGAAATCCTCAAAGACTTGCTCGCCGGCCGGGAATGGGAAGAAAGCGGCAATTTTCCTCGAGTGACAATGTGTGACTTTGAAGTCCGAGTACTGGGCAATGTACATCATTATACGGTCCAGTGCGTACTCATGATTAATATGTTCAATGAAAAAATATTCATATTTTTATGGTTTTGGTTTTTGCTTATCGGAGCAGTAACGTTCGCGTCGCTGTTTCATTGGCTACTGATTAGCATATTTCCAGGACAAAGGGAACATTTTATCCGCAAGTACTTGAGGGCTTCAGATATGATGACCGATAGACAATCTACCCGTAAATTTACGCTTAAATTTCTAGGAGCCGACGGGGTGTTTTGTCTCAGAATGATATCTGCCCACGCTGGAGATATCATGGCAACTGATTTAATTATAAGTTTATACCAGGATTTTAAAGATCAGGGTCGAAAATCACCAATAGAAGTTTATGATTCCGCCCCGGCTTTAACTGGCGGTGGCGTCACATCGAGTGAAGCGGCAATCAATTTGAAATCGTGGCTTATGGGACATCAGCATCGCGGCCCTGGGGGACAAACTATGATGTCTGGTGGGGGTGGGAATTATGACCCGACAACGGGACGGACACGCGGTAAGATGAAACGACGCAAATCTGATGGATATTTTACATTTGTTTGAGTGTGAAACCCGGTTTGGGAGCAGGCGGCTGGCTTACTTGTTAGCGGTTCCTTTCAAGTGCAGATGTTAGCATGCGACACGGACATAGCAATGTAGCCGCTGGATAAGGTGTTCCCCCAGCGACGCAAATGTGATGGATATCTTACGTTTATTTGAGTGTAAAATCCGCTTTGGCGAAGGCAGCACCTTTCATCTGCACCTTAAGACAGCGGCCCTTTTGATCTGACGAACCCATTACGATCTGGTTCTCGAAGAATCTCCAAACCTGCCGGTTGCGTAGATACTTTCATTCGTCTGCAGTTTTGGGTTCACAAATGTGGAAACTTATAAAACGAGGAATCCTCCCTGGAATGTACCAGATCTGTTCTCAGCGGTTAGACTAATATACAAGGCCCGTCATCTTGCATTTACCGGTGAAGAATTCTTCAGTGAGCACTAAAACTACGTGTTTTCCTGCCCTGTTTGAGAAATTTCCACTCCTTCGACTCAGCTTTGGCCCGTGAACGAACCCTAAGAAGTACACAGGCCTGTTTGAGTGCTACAGGAAATACGGTTTATACACTCGTTTGGCCATGGTTACAGCAACAGAAGTAATGTTATCAAATAACGTACAAAGATCAAAACCAAAATTTTGTATTAAGATTTACTGCTAAAATTGCGTATGGTCAACTGCTATAGCAAAACGTATGATACTTTGACACACCGCAAACAAGAGTGCGTTTCGCTTGTTGGTTTACACTCAACCTCATGATATTACCCTTGCTGATAAGAGTAGTATGGCGTTAATCCTGTTTAATGTGTCAAATGTGCCCGAAGATATCAAAAATAGAACATAGAGCTGCGAAACACTTTGTGTTAATCTTAACACATTCGCTGTATAAACGATATAAACTCTTTCGAAATCACTGCCAAGCTATCAGTGTGTATACTATTAAGCCCTATTCACAAGTGCATGTTTTTTGTCAGTTGCAAGTTTAAGCTGCAATTGACAGTTGCGGCCTGTGTATTAACTACAGGGGCCTGCCTACTAAGCGTAATCAGAAACCTAACCTAAACCTAAGATTAAACATGAGCGTAATCCTAAGCCCAAGCTTAAAAATATGCTTCCCAGTCTCCATGTCTTCTAGTTCCTCTGTTTTCTAGCGGTCACGCCCATGTAGTTAACATTGCTTTCCACCCCTGATCTTTATATGGGTCACAATGGCAAACATTATAGCTAACAATGAGATGCATACTGTAGTGACCCGAATAAGAGGGTGTGGGGTAATAAGTGGGGTCCCCATTTTGAGTCCCAATCAATAGGAGTCCGTATCTCTAATAAGAGTCCGTAAGCGGATAGAGTCAATAAATCGTAATTAGAATCCATGAAGTTCAGTCATTCCTAATTGTAGTGCATAAATTTCTCCAGAACCAAATAAAACTGAGTTCGAATCTTTAAGGCGTACTTAAATTTTGAAAGTACATTACTATGTATAACCTTGCATGATCGCTCAAGCTATTGACCCAACACAAATAAACGTTAATTCAACGAATAGCTGCAGTACCGGATATATATCAGTAACTAAGTGTGGCGGGGCGTTGGTTAAAAATAAATAACGGTCCGTAACTGAATAACAAGGGGGGTACCCTCTGGACAGGCCGAATAAATATCAGTCTCCCCTCTTATTCGGGTCACTACTCTAGCCTGCACAGTTAATTAAATAAGTTGTTTCAAGAACAGGTATATAACCTACTTATGGTCAAAACGTTCATTGAGAGGATAGAGGTTTATCACTCCAGTTTCATAAATGTAAGATAGAGAGACGCTGCTATTATTGAATCACCGTTACCGATTTGTCAATTCTATTTTAAGAAACAACAACAACAATACCTGCCCTAACTTGAATAATTGACATTACAGATTCAATGGCCCGTGTTAATTATAGCGGCTTGCCTACTAAACCTAAGCCTAAACCTATTAACCTAAACGTAAACTCATAACACAAGCCTAATTTTAAGCCTAGGCTAAAGAATACGGTTCACAGTTTTTACGTCGTTTAGTCCCTGTGTGTTCTAGTGGGCAGGGCACTGTAATTAACATGGGCTGATACCATTTGCGATTTTTGGACCGCCCATTTACGGAGTCTAAGTACAGCGATAGATTCGTATTGATTCGAACTCAAAATAGGCATAACTCTTATTACCACACTCGACAACATTTATTCGGGTCACTACAATACTGTTTGAATCATTTTAGCTAACTTAACACCACCAATGTTTCGTTGAACCAAAATTGCAGTTGCAAAAACTTGCACGTGTGAGTAGAGCTTTGAATACTGTAGTCGTTTCAACTGCCAATTATTCTGTAGTTTATTACGCAATACAATTTGTTTAGTATTGATTGAAACTTATTGAATGCGCGTAAACTCTTTATCGTATTACATTTTTGAAATTTTAACCAAAGCTTTGAAAAGATGTTTAAAGTACATCTATCGCAGCTGATTATATGAGTTGTACTCCTTTGAAAGGAACGAAACCTACATTTAATCACGGGGTCCATGTATGGAACAGGGCCGGAACTGTAGTATAAGCATAGTAATAAGCCGAAGCCTAAGCCTATAAAGCGTAAGCGTATGGATGAACCTATTCCTAAGCCTAAGCCTAAGCCTAAGCAAAAACATAGTCTAAAGCTTAAACTGACTGTTATTATAGCCCCTCCGGAAAACGATCCGCCCTGTTTTATACATGGGCCAATTACGGTATCAAAACCCTCAGGTAGGCATGCGTTGTAAATTTCAATGAGTTGATTTTAATCAACTCAGAGTGAGTTTATATTTACTGTTATTAACTCAGAAATAACCACAAACAACTAGTTGTGCTTCTGAGCGGAAATAACTAATTCTCTTTCTGAATTGATTAATAGTTAACTCATTGGGATATACTGTGTGGCTGGTATAAAATTTCAGTTCTCAAGCGGATATAAAGTGTTTGTTTGTTAACCTATTGCCAATTGGTTAAAAAATTTAGATATCAAGCTTTAGATGAACTGGCAAAAACATTAATAGTCATTTTATTTAGAAACCATAAGCTAAAATAATAAAATTTAGCAACACTTTTCAACGTTCATTTTAAGTTGAATAGTACCATATAGAATCTTTCACGAAAATTTTGCAACGCATGCGATGGGGCTTGAAGAATAAGCTGCAAAAACCAAGGTAAGTTTTTCAGGAATATTTGAATCGGCCAAAAAATGGCAGGGTTTTCTGTTGTTCGGAATAATATGGAAAGATTTCGTGTTTCAACAAGTGCATAGACGTTAATGGATGCTAAATCTGGCCCATGTTTAGAACAGGATTTGAAGATTTAGTATAAACATATTCCTAAGCCTAAACCTAAGCATATGGATAAGCATATTCTTAAACCTAAGCCTAAGCCTAAGCAAAAAATTAGTCTAAAGCTAAAACTGACTCTATTATAGCCTTTCAGGAAAACGATCCGGCTCTGTTCTATACATGGAACCTAAATCGGATGCCAAAACGATACTACTAGAATCCCTTGACTTAGTTCAATTCAAATTTGCGTTAATACAGCCTGTGAGAATGTTGGATCAAAGAAAAACAGCGACATTAATAAAATATGTATTACATACAGATATGAAGATTCATTAGCAAAAATATCTCGAGTAAACAGGAGGACTCAGTCATGTTCCCAGAAATAACCGCTACTTCTAATTTAGCTCCATTACGGCTACTGTGAACACGAGCATCAAAAATGCCTGGGGTATCAAACATACATTACAAAGTCTAGTAAATCAACCGTTTTTCCCATTTTGTAAAACCTGGAAAATACCATTTTATCCGTTGATTTTTTGGCCCATGTATATAATATAGAACAGGGCCGGATCGTTTTCCGGAGAGGTTATAATAGAGTCCGTTTTAGCTTTAGACTCATTTTTTGCTTAGGCTTAGATTAGGCTTAGGCTTAGGCGTAGGCTTATAAATAGGCTCATCCATACGCTTAATCTTAGGGATATGCTTATACTGCTGTTCCGGCCCTGTTTTATACATGGACCGGTACTACTGTAGTGACCCGAATCAGACGGAAGTGGTTGATATGTATTTTGCCTTCCCAGAGGGTATTAATTTATTAGTCAATTTCGGACATGAGTGTATACGTAGGAATATGCTTAGGAATAGGCTCATCCATACGCTTAGGCTTAGGCTTAGGAATATGTTTATACTACTGTTCCGGCCCTGTTTTATACAAGGCCGATGTTTTTCTGTGCCCACCATGGTCCAGTTATGGTATGGATTTAAGTTTGTGTTCAACCCGGAACTAAATCAAAAAACAGTATTAGAAACTGATCAGTTTAAGACGGCCGTGTTGAACTTGGCTTCGGCTTCCGGTTTTAGAATGTGGAAAAGTGAAGCGCATAGGTCTTTTATCTTTCTGGCACGCATGGGAAGGTGCGCTTTGGTTGGCTTGGAAACAAAATTTGTACAACGTAAATACGTAAAAAATACTATACACTTCGATACTTCACAATCCAGTCTTTTAAATTTCACACTCCTGTTTGTCGAACAAATCCTGCATTTCAGATTTTCCCTACCGAACCAAGAAAAACGTAGGCTGTAAAGTTTCTACTTTTCCCGTTTTCCAATGAAAACCTAGGTTTTGTAATTTTCCTGCCAAACCGTACAAAATGTAGCCGTCAAACAGGAGTGTCTGTGCTGCTTTTCTGGTCATAGATTTACCACCTGTGAAATTTGAAAATCCTTGTCCTGTACATAGGCCAAAGTTTGCAAAACAGGGGCTAGAATTGAGAAATCGCGTACGCAAGTTATTGTACAATGACTAAGTTTAGGCGTTTGCTTAGGCAGCTGTTATAGTGTTAAAAGTAATATTTCATGATTTTGGGAAGGCTGACACTAATATGTAATGCCCATACTCTCAAATATGCGTAGCACCTGTCACAAATTGGTGGTAGGTTTTGCAACTTTCGGTCCACGTAAAGATCATGGACCAATGTATAGAACAAGGCCGAAACAGTGGTATATAAGCATATTTCTAAGCCTGAGCCTTTGCCTAAGCCTAAGCGTAAGAATGAGCTTATTCCTAAACCTAAGCCTAAGCGTAAGCCTAAAGCAAAAAATTAGTCTAAAGCTTAAGCGTACTCTATTACAGTCATGCCGGAGAACTTTCGGGTCCTGTTCTATACATTGGGCCAGATCATGGGTGGAACTCTTTTCTGCGGGACAGCAATAGAGTAAACTTAAGCTTGTGACTAATTTTTTTGTCGGGGCTTAGTTTTTTGCTTAGACGCTTAGGCTTAGGCTTGCGAATACACTTATACAACTGTAACGGCCATGATCTACACATCGGCCTGACTTTCTCATCAATGAAAAGCGAAGCGAGCTTTGCACCTCAGTACGTTTTGCAAGGTTTGATTTGACTTACTTCTGTGCAACTTTTGAGATCTGCAACTGGAGGTGCTCGTAAACCTGAAAAGCCATCGCTTAAACTGATGATACGTGCTATACAGGGTGTCACCTGACAGTAAAAAATAACGGAAACGGATATCCGGTTACACCCTGGTGCTACACGCATTTTAAAATATGAGTCTAAATGGTAACTAACGTTATATCTAA
This sequence comes from Enoplolaimus lenunculus, assembly GCA_030248215.1. NCBI lineage: Eukaryota > Metazoa > Nematoda > Enoplea > Enoplida > Thoracostomopsidae > Enoplolaimus > Enoplolaimus lenunculus. Next base: position 32,089 of record JASANG010000459.1, read on the forward strand.
TGTTAAATTACACAGCAAGGCCCGTATTCTCAAATGCTTAGGTATAGTATCTAACATCAGTTAGCGACGGGCTTTCAAACTGACAAACATCTGCAATTGCAGATCTCAAAATTGATACAGAATAAGGCAAATCAAACGCGAACAACGGGCTGAATTTTGAACCTCACCATGTGCTGGTTCCAAAGTTACAGAACCTCTCACCAACTGGTGACAGGTGCTGCATACAGTTGAGTATACCGGCATAGATATTGCAGAAAAGCTTTAATGTTTTTATATATTTATATGTCACAAGATCGCGCTGGACTTTAATTAAATACAGCTAAAGTAGTTTACTTCATTGCCCAACCATAAACTGATAATTACTTCAGGGTCCTTCAACAGTTAATTTATAAATTTTCAGCCCGAGTCGGATTCAAACTAAAACATTAATATTTAAAATTTGTCTCTAGCGTCCGGCATGTGATACTGCGGCGACTAAATTATAAGCCAATTATTAAATTGCTGAAACAAACTTACTGGTATGTTTCGTACATTGCTTTTTGATTCGAAATTCTTCAGTCCAGACCCCCATTCTGATTTAGACTTTCGTTGAATTGCCGATATTTCAACCCACTTTGACGATTTTAACAATTGCCAAATCACCGCACAAGAACGCCGGATTTACACAAAGACCGAATAATTGCAAGTGCACTTTTAGTTGCAACTGCAATTTCTACGTTCATGTTCGGGTCACTGGCGGCCCCTTACCGGAACCGACAGCCCTGCCGCTGAGCATCCGGTAAACGGATAACGGCGCGGCCGCTGATAGACTGCCGGCCCTTGCAAAGGACCTTTAGAATTGAAGGCTGTCTAGAAAGTCAGCCGACGAGATGAGAAGTAAGCGATCAAAAAGAGTTAGACTCTTGATCCAGGCTCACCGCCCGTGACCGGGTGGCCCGTGTTATATCCAACGCCGGATGCCATCTCCAACGACTGATTAGGCTGCATATAAGCAGCACTGAACCAGCCATGGCAAGAAAAACCACACAAAACTGAAAATGACAAAGTCGAAAATAACACAAATGCGAACAAAACAGACAAAACACGCGGCTTTTATAGGCAGCAGAGACTGGACTGGAGAGATGAATAACATTGCAGAAATTTCGCGAAGGAGGCGTTGCACACAATTGTGACGGTAAATGGTGACGTGTCCCTACATTTGACGCAATATTTCAACAGATTTAAATAAAAATAAAATATTAAGTAGTACAACGCATTCCATGACTCATATTACGTAAACTTCAATGTTGTACGCCCTCTGCCGCTTGGAAATATTTCGCAATTCTCAGAACATTTTAGAAAACTAATGAATGCAATAATACAATCGGTCCCATAGCAACCTGATTTTAGCTCAACTGATACAATAGAAACCAATGTATTTAGAAAATAGCCAAACAATATTTATTATCTGCTGTTTAAATGGTTTGAAATAGAACAAAACCCGAGTTGGTAGAATTAAAGTTTAACTGTGTAGTTTGAAGGTTTCTATCGAGACAAAAGGCTCTCATAGCAACTGGCGATAGTAGATTTAATAGCCTCTAGTGTTTTAACAGTAACAACAAAAAACATTAACAAGAGATAACTCGGGTTTTATAGGTAATACTATCTTTAAACGCTATAAATGTCCAATTTGCAGCTGCCAGTTCTGTTGAAAATTCATTGCAAAACCTACACCTGGAAGCTGCAGTTGTAAAGTTCTTTAATATGTTTATTTGTAGTCAGATTCTGACCGAAGATAAGCTAGGAATCACTGGTCCATGTAAAAATCAGGAGCGGAACTTTTTTCTGTGGGACTTCAAAAGAGTAAGCTTAAGCTTTAGACTAATTTTTTTGCTTGACTTTTAGGCTTTGGCTTAGACTTACCTTAGGAATATGCCCTTTTTACGCTTAGGCTTGGGCTTAGGCCTTCGACTATGCATATTATACTGCTCCGCCCCTGCTCTTTACATTGACCGAATCACAAGGCTGTGTTTAGTCCTTTTCCAGAGACCAATCAAAAGCGGCAGGATAAAGCCGCGGCAGTGATCATTTGCGTATAAGCATAATCTTAAGCCTGTATGCAATTCTAAGTCTATCCGTAGCGTCAAGTTTTAAGCCTAAGTATTAATATAAATGAGCCTATAACGCCCATTAGCTGATCCAAGGGGTGGCGGCGGTGCGTACGCCGTTCCATCAGAAACATTTTTGTTGTAAAATGGCGAGATTCCTACCTTACAATTTTCCCCTCAGTAAAAAAATTGCGTTCCACAACATTTACCAGCCCGCCGCTCCTCGGAAATTTACGGATCTGTCACTGTAAACGCCTAACCCTGAGTATCAACATCAACCAATTAAACTTGAATGTTTGTGTTAACCAGGTAAATCTAAGCCTTGACTCTTTTAATCCATTACACTTGTTAAACGCTAACTAAGAATTAATCAAACAAGCTATATTTTGCCTGAGAATCAAACATAGTCACCGCCAGCTATACAACTTATGACTTTTCATCTGTAGACGAGTTTCCTGGCGTAGAGCGAATTTATTGTTTTTGTAGCTGCCTAAAATACTTGTGTCACTGCGATGTTGAAAAGACATTTAATGACAGTGTTGTTGTTTATAAAAGCAGCCTATTTCGTAGAACTTGTATGCGAAGTTAACAATAAATCCTTTTTCTTCACAGGTCGTAAAACAAACCAATGGGGCGGTCGCTAGTGAGCAAAACTGCGAGTAACGATTCAATGAACAACCGAAACTGTAGCCGTGCTCTTGGTGCACTGGGTAGCGAGTTGCCGTTGGGCAAAGTTGCCGGAGCTGAGCGTACTGACTGGCTGCACAAAGCGCTATAACAGCACAGAGCCAATTTTTATGTTATTCCTCTTAGCACACAAGCTCGAACATTAGTTGTTAAAATAGTTCACAAAGAAAAAATATGCCATCTATATACATTGCGCTAAGTTAGCCGCTAATGGTGGAGTATCGCATATCGTATACCTTCAATATTTGTGTGAAGCTGAGTCGGCACATGTATAGAACAGGGCCGGACCAGTAGTATAAGCATGTTCGTAAGCCTAAGCCTAAGCGTATAGATGATCCTATTCCTTAGCCTAAGCCTAAGCCTAAGCCTAAGCAAAAAATTATTCTAAAGCTTAAACTGACTCTATTATAGCCCCTCCGGAAAACGATCCGGCAATGTTCAATACATGGGCAACTGAGTCTATAGTTTAAAAATTCTAACCTTGAATATACAAAAAACCTTTCATGAAAAATATTCATTTTTATTCAACACACATGTTTCTTTGATAAATACCGCGAGCGAAAACAGGAGTCACTGCCCGAGGGTGGTTACAAAAAGTGGTTACAAAAAGCTAAGTCTAAGCTAAAGTTAAAATTGGGCAGTTTTACGATATGTATGTGTCGGAGCCCATCTGCTATTCAGACCAATTACCAATTGGCCTACGCCAATCTGCTATTCGAAGCAAATAGTAGTTAGGCCTAGGTCATATAGAGATTGTTAACTGTCGCAAAACAACGGTGATGTCAACGCTGATTGGTTTACGGTATTGTGTCTGTCCGAATAATCGCATCTGATTGGTCTATAAGTCCAATAGCAGTTTAGTCGTTCTAAACTGTACATAAAATAACACATTGGCCTATTCCAATTAGTAATTCGCCTAAATAGCGGATTGGCCCACGACAAATTATTCACTGTGCAAATCTGTTGAGTTACAAAGGCGCAATGGCAGTAATAAGTGGGCAGGTTTTAGCGGAATATGCGTGTAAGCATTTAACTTGTGAAAAGTTTTCTGCTTGGACATTTTGTTTTGAAACTAAAAGATTTTGGTAAAAATATAAAATTGTAGTGTTTTATATGATTTTGAACCCATGTCAATGTTACTTTAAGGGGCGTTCATGTTTCTGGTAGGTCTATTAAAAGAGTATGTTTAGATTCTAGATTACATTTTCTTGCTTAGGCTTAGGCTTACGCTTAGGCTTAGGAACTCATTTTTGCATGGCTTAGGCTTAGGAATACGCTTAATCTACTGTTATACCCCTGAACGCAACATTGGCCTGATTTTGAAAGTTCCCAAACGACCGTAAAAACGTAAGCCTAACTACAAATACCTTTTTACTAAATGTTTAGTAATAAAATTTCAATATTCCTAAGAAATATTTGGTTTATCGCGAATAAGTCGCTTAAGCACAATCTATAAAAAATGTCCCAGTTGTTCATATATTTCAATAATTTTTCGAACAGCGAATAGGAATAGCCCAAGGAACCAGCAGTAAGGGTGTGAATATATTGGGGAAGGCTTTTGGCTTGTTTCGAAATACCTGATTATGATGATGTTAGTGGTGATGAATTTTACTGGTAAAATACTAAAATACGTTTCTAACCCTGCCAATTTGTATCAAACGTACGTTATAATAGGTAATTAACAAGCAATTTAAACGAAACGGTAAGGCGAGACGGGTTATTCAAACGTAAATTACATTTACGCTTTTCAATTTTTATGCAAAACTGTCCGTAGCGAATAATTTCAGAAACATTATTACTGGATAGAATTAAAACCTATTGTCAAAGTTTCCGGTATCAAACTATTGCAAAGTACTGTACCGTCCGTAAAGGAACGATATATTTTAAATTCTATGTTTCGGGTCACGGCAGTGTAAAGCTAAAGGTGGAAATTGAATGCTGCCCACTCTCAGCTCCGTTTAACTTTACTAGTTTCCACCTTTAGCTTTACAGGCAGTACGTGTAATTTTTACGTCAAAAGCGAAAACTTCAAAGTTCTCAATTGTGTACGTATTTCATTTAGGGCGTGTGAGTAATGACATTACTTGATTTGTTCGTGAATACTGCATACACTGTATGAAATATTCGATTCAAACTGGATGTGGCAGTCCGAACATCGGAAGGTGTTCCCCTGTAGACTGCCGATCATACGTATTAGGTTTGTAGTCTTGCAGTATAAACGTTATATTCGATCCATATTTTGATTGTCTTTTATGCTAATTCAACCTTTTTGGTGCTATTGCTAATTTTGTGCAAACTTCTTAATTGGTTGAAACTGCAATACTAAAATGTTTTGCTGCATGCAATTCGGGTGGAAAGCATCAAAGTAGTAGGTAACGGCCCATGTAGGCGTAGGCTAAGGAATATGCTCATTCTTACGCTTAGGCTTAGACATAGGCTTAGGCTTATGCTTAGGAATACGCTTACAATACTGTTTCGCCCCTTTTCTTTACATTGGCCTAGGCCACTATGCTGATGAATTTTGGGCCAATACTAGCGGCAATGCAACTGTATTTCGTTATAATTAAACAGATTTTTTAGGTTAATGTTGCCTGATAATTATTATGTCAATTGAAGTAAATATTTTTCTGTCGACCGGAGATGAAAAATACCGAAACCGGATTTCAAGGGAAATTTTGTTGATTCCGGAGCCAGATAAAAAAGAAAAATAGGAAATCAAAATAGTGTTAAATAATATTTAACAGTACCTCATCAGCAGTGTGACCACAACTCTTTAAGCTTACATTTGATGCAATCTCGGTACTTAAAGCTTCCAAAATTTTAACTCACAATAATGTTGAATTCACTCAGAAGTTTGAGGACTGAATTAGGTCTTTCAGAATTCAGAATTTTGGATTGATTGAACTCATATACTGACAACTAACCAAGATATGTAGCAAGTCTATGTTTACATTTATAGCATACCGGTTGAATTTTTGTTATATCTATTCTTATCAGCTGTTGCTTAGTGATAAGCTAAAATAAGTTGCTATGGGACCGATTGTGTTTTAGTGCATTCATTAGTTTTCTAAAATGTTCTGAGAATTGCGAAATATTTCCAAGCGGCAGAGGGCGTACAACATTGAAGTTTACGTAATATGAGTCATGTAATGCGTTGTATTACTTAATATTTTGGTTTTATTTAAATCTGTTGAAATATTGCGTCAAATGTAGGGACACGTCACCATTTACCGTCACAACTGTGTGCAACGCCTCCTTCGCGAGATTTCTGCAATGTTATTCATCTCTCCAGCCCAGTCTCTGCTGCCTATAAAAGCCGCGTGTTTTGTCTGTTTTGTTCGCATTTGTGTTATTTTCGACTTTGTCATTTTCAGTTTTGTGTGGTTTTTCTTGCCATGGCTGGTTTAGTGCTGCTTATATGCAGCCTAATCAGTCGTTGGAGATGGCATCCGGCGTTGGATATAACACGGGCCACCCGCTCACGGGCGGTGAGCCTGGATCAAGAGTCTAACCCTTTTTGATCGCTTACTTCTCATCTCGTCGGCTGACTTTCTAGACAGCCTTCAAATCTAAAGGTCCTTTGCAAGGGCCGGCAGTCTATCAGCGGCCGCGCCGTTATCCGTTTACCGGATGCTCAGCGGCAGGGCTGTCGGTTCCGGTAAGGGGCCGCCAGTGACCCGAACATGAACGTAGAAATTGCAGTTGCAACTAAAAGTGCCCTTGCAATTATTCGGTCTTTGTGTAAATCCGGCGTTCATGTGCGGTGATTTGGCAATTGTTGTTAAAATCGTCAAAGGGGGTTATAATATCGGCAATTCAACGAAAGTCTGTATTTGTATGGAGGTCTGGACTGAACAATTTCGAAGATTCTTGAAAAAAATCACAAAGCAATGCACGAAACATACCAGTAAGTTTGTTTCAGCAATTAAATAATTTGGCAAATAATTTAGTCGCTGCGGTATCACATGCTGGACGTATCGAAGCGTTAATCCCGCAAGAAACAAACATAAGATCAGAATGAGCGAAAATTATTATAAATACTTTATCCAAGTCCAACATCGGGGTTTTGCATTGCACACAAATTTTACAAAGTGATTGCTTAAGTGGTCGGTCTGAAAAAATTTGAAATCAAAGCGTGAAACACACCGAAGTATGGTAGTCTCAAAAAACTTAGAATTATAAATCCATTTTAATCTAAAAACCAAAAACTATAATTGTGATTTTAAGATTTTAAAATTTTTACTCAAATAATACTCTACCATTTTTCGACACTCGCTAATGATTCAAGAAAAGTTATATATGTTCTAGTTTTGGCTCGATTTTGGCAGCGAGGTGTAATCGGAGCTGAAAAATACCGGAATTGAAATGCCGGAACAAGAGGTGGACTTACGGTTGTACCATGTTCAGTATTTTTCTCATTTTCTCACTATTACTAAAGTCACGTTCAAATGACTATCGAAACTATGGCCAATGTTACTTTAAGGGGCGTAACTGCAGATTAAGCGTATTTCTAAGTCTAAGCGTTGCCAAAGTGACCGGAACTGGAGGCTGGTATTCTGCCGGAACAAGAGGTGGACTTACGGTTGTACCATGTTCAGTAGATTGTTTTCTTAATATTATTGAAGTCAATTTCAAATGACTATCGAACCAATGCTGACTTTGTAGAAATTTAACCGGACTCTTGTCTGAATATTAATGTGACGTAACACTCAATGAAATCAGGCTTAAATAACACGACTGCGTTAAACTTAACTTGAAGAGATTACAATCTAGTTTCACTGTCGCGTTAACACTCATAGTTTTATTCACAACTTTCAAATTCGAAATTTCTTCCACTCGACAATTCGTCGCCCTTCAGTATGCTTTAGGCTTTGGTTTATGATTAGTGTTAGATTGTCTTAATTACAAGAAGCCATATCGGACATCGGCTCGCCGGCCAGTAATTGCTTATCACAGAAAAAGCAAAAAATATTGTAGGACATGATCAATTTAAGATTTTTATTCATATTTAGGTTTCGAATGTAAAACTTTTAGTTGAAATGTGAAATGTTGCTTACTGTAATCATTATGGTAATATTAAGATAAAATCACTAGTTGAAACTACTTTGGTTGCAGTTATATTCTAGATAGCTCGCGTGCTGCCGAGATAAAGCGCTTCAGATGATCTGGGTTCCATTGCCTTTTCGAAAAATATAGTGAAATCTTTCACTGGAGTTTATATATTACGTGTAAATATTTTTTGACAATAATAAATTAAATAATAATGTAATCGGATTAAATTATCACAGATTGTTTCACCGATCAATGAAAATTTTGAAAAGTACAAATTTTTTAGCTAGATTCAACATGAATGAAGTTAGTTTATTTTAAGTTTTGTTTGTATGTTATAGCTACTAGTTGTGCCTATAGTTTCAGAATGAGTATGGTGTCATTGCAGGAACATGTTCGAAATATATAAGTTTAACGTAAATGGAGCCGCAGGCAAAAGCCTTAGGTGCAGGAAAATCGGACACAGTATATTCAACTAAATTTCTAAACCCAAACGGGTCGAGTCCACACCTGAATCCCCCTGCCTGCCTACACCTTTGTTTATTGCATAAAATTAACTTTATTAGGCTACCGCTGCCCTCAACCCTTGCGATTTCACGGGATCCTAAGCAGGACGGAGGCAACGCTAGACTTCTTGCACTAAAGCGATTCTCACACTAAAAGCGCTTAAAACGCAGTTAAATACTTTATTAGAAATTTTAGCTCTTCCAGTATAAAATGTAATATCCCAAACGGGGTGCAGTTGCCCCGCAGCTACGCCCCTGTTTTATAGTGTATAGACAATTGAAATTTAATTTTCTTAGGTTAGGGCCAATGCAGTTCAAAATTTAAAATCAATATCAAACCTGAACAATATTACGAGTTCGAAATGCTACCATATCTGTTGGTAATCTTGCGACTATACTGCGACCACTACACATATTTGAGTTTCCATGTATAGAGCAGGAACCGAACGGTTTCCGGCGTGATTGTAATAGAGTACGCTTTAGGCTTAGGCTTTTAGGTATCAGCTCATTCTTACGCTTAAACTTAGGCTTAGGCTTAGAAATATGTTTATACTACTGTTCCGGTCCTGTTCTATACGTTGGCCTATTTGAGAAAACATGCGAACGTGTTGAACAACGCTTTGTTCAGCGATATATCACAGTTTAACTATTTAACAAAGTACACTAAATAATGCTAGCAGCAGTCTAGAAATTTCATATTGGATACCGCGTTCAATATTTAGTTCGTAAAAAACCTCGCGTGCGAAGCGATCGAGAAGCCAAATGTCATTTTATATACTAAATCTTAATACTAAACATTCGTTTAGATTCCTCCCGCAGGTTCACAAATGTTCAGATCCGCCGGCCTATGTATAGATCAAGAGCGGAAAATAGTTTTCTGCGAGACTACAATAAAATAAGCTTAAGGTTTTGACAAATTTTTCGTTTACAATATAGGCAAAAGTCATTTTTACGCTTAGGCTCAGGCTTAGGCTTAGTAATATGCTTGTACTACTGTTACGGCAATTTTCTATAAGTTGGCCGATCCGAAAACGGTTAGCGTAGACGCATACTTTTTTTTATTGAAACAAATAAATTTAATATTTTACTGGATATAAACTTTTATAAAATCATCCGGCAGAATGCTTAAAACTGTATTTACGTTTGGTAAACACTAAGGATGCTCAACAACAAACTTTTGGCCCAAAACTTGTTTACCCTATTTTATTGCAATCTTTAATCCTTTCCCTTTGGGATGGGAGTTTTACGCACGCATATTCAGAATGCAGTTACACCACCAACAGATATACCTCACCTACATGATCGTAGAATTTACGCACGCATATTCAGAATGCAGTTACACCACCAACAGATATACCTCACCTACATGATCGTAGAATTTCATTTTGGTCCATGTTAATTGTCGGGAGCTGCCCGCTGCAAGACAGGAAGACCGGGAAAATTACACACTAAGAGGCTTAGGCTTTGGTTTAGAATTAGGATTAGGCTAATGTTTTGGCTTACACTTAGGATAAAGATTTAGTTTAGGCTTTAGACTAGAGTAAAAGCAGGCCTTTATGATTTGCATAGGATTCAATGTTTTCAGCCTACTAACCACTAACCAGGAATTGCTAACAAAGATGGAGATAAGAATTCTTTATGACGCAATGAAATTTTACTAGCAAACAGTGCTTATAACAGTTTCAAAGCCATTTTCAACTTGCGGGAAGGGGGGCAGCGGGCGATGCCGTCCCTTTAATGTGCAGTTCGGAATTGTTTTCTACTCAGGTTTCAATCCTTTTCGATTACATTTGAGTATTTTTTCCAAATCAAACGCACAATTCATCGCTTCTTCTTGTTTGTCCAGTGCTTTGCGTAGTTTTTGATCCGGGGGTCGGCATCCGCTCAGACAAATGTCGTCGGTGATTCCGGCGTCTCGGCAACACGCAGAATTGTCACTACCGTCTGTCGCGCATTCTAAGTACGCTGGAACGTCGCTTAGCTCACAGCCGTCATCTTCGTATAATACGGATACTATCTGGAAACAATATTGATTTTTGAGTAACAAGGACTCATGTATAGAACAGGGCCGGATCGTTTTCCGGACGGGCTATAATAGAGTCAGTTTAAGCGTTAGACTAATATTTTTGCTTAGGCTTAGGCTTAGGCTTAGGAATAGGCTCATTCATACGCTTAGGCTTAGGCTTAGGCTTGCTTAGGCTTAGGCTTATACTACTGTTCCGGCCCTGTTCTATACATGGGCCGTAGCAAGTTTTCATCTTAAACTAACAATGTGTTTTTAGCTAAATACCTTGTTTAAAAACACATACATGCAAAAAAATTTTAAAATTTAATTTTTTGCCAGAAGCTAGCAGTTTTGTTTTAAGCTGTATTAAAACATACTGCTAATGTTTCAGCGACGAATTTAGAATTTTTATCTGGAACAGCATAATGTATTAATAATGCAAATCCTTGCGAGCGAAGCTAACGAGAAGCCAAACACAATTTTGATACTAAATCTAAATGTTTGGTATTACGACAATTTGTCGCCCGACAACTTGTAATCTGAAATTTCATCGATTCGACAATTCGTCGTCCGTCATTATACTTAAGCTTAGGCTTAGAATTAGGATTCGTTTTCGTTTCGATTTGTTCGTAGGCTTTAGGACACTGTTGGGAGACAAGTTGTCGCGCGACAAATTGTCGTAGATTCAAATGTTTTGGGTCAATCCGGCGCAAATTTTATCCTTGTTGTAATGGAATGTCATGTCGTGGGTGGGCCCCAGTTGGGTTCCCAAGTGTACTGAATGCTTACATCGTTTAACGTTACATTATATCGGCATGCAGTTTGAACACATTTTTGAGTAAAACGCTTTGAGGCGCAACATTTCTGGAATCGCTCGTACGCGACTTGATCAGAAACTCCTGTTGATTCCTGTAAAAAAAAATAAAAACTTATAAATCCCTATTCAGAAACGGGTTCTTTTCGTTTACCCCCCAACCCCAAAGTTGGCGTTTGTCCAGAAATGGTCGGATTTTGAAAATTTTTGCATATATTTCGGCTTCTTAGGAGCACCTTCGCATAATGGAAAGTATTTATTCAGCAAAATAACTACTGCGAATAAATATAGCCTCTGGTTAATCGTACAGGCCAGCTCACTGGAAGTGAAGCCGACTGGAAACCTAGAAGAGAGTGGGAGTTTAAGCTTAGGATTAGGCTTACGTTTAGGCTTACGTGTATAATTAAGTTTAGGCAGACCCAAATAGTTAAAATAGGCCCTAAATATCCAGTAAACTTGGCTATATTTGTTATAAATTTAGTTCATAGATTTTCAGCTTCAAGTCCATATGAGCAAAAGTTAAATCAATATGACGTCTGTCGCAGTGAACAGTTTTTTGAATATATATTAATGTGTAAGCTTCGCCGTTAGGATTCGGCTTATGTTTAGGCTTACGCCTATCACTAAGATGGCCCATGTATAGAATAGGTCCGGAACACTAGTATAAGCCTAAGCATAAGCCTAAGCATAAGCCTAAGCATAAGCCTAAGGTTAAGCCTAAGTGTATGAATGAGATTATTCCTAAGCCTAAGACTAAGACTAAGCAATAAAATTAGTCTAAAGTTTAAACTGACTCATTATAGCCCCTCCGGAAAACGTTCCGGCCTTGCTCTATACATGGGCCACTAAATATTGTAGGCAGGTCCCGGTGGTTAAAATGCGCCATAAGTAAAAATTAAGCAACGTTGATTATATTTTTTATTGATTTAATTCTTAGATCTTCAAATTTAACAACATATTAGCAAAAGTTTGATACGAGGTCTGTGGAAATGAACTGTTTATTAACATTTGTTAACTGCTTTATTTGCGCTATACGTAACCTCTACTGCAGTATATTTACTATCGCCATTTCGAACGTTTGGTCCGTTTGAAATCTATTTCTCTTAAATGTTCTGTCAATGTCTAAGCGTTGCGCTTATACATTATTCATTACAATGCCGGACGTCACCGCGTGCCCGCACGCCGCTATGCGTTGCTAACAAAAATATAGCCAAAATCTGTTTGGTGGTGTGCAGCAATTTGTAAAAAAATTATCGTGACGCGCGGCAACTTCCGGCGACGCGCGGCGACTTTAGCGCAACCCTGAAACGGTTCGCGGTTACCCAAATAGTAAAATACTCAGAATTCTTGGCTCGTCGACCAATCATACATTGTGGCCAAGTGGGTAAAAATTGGCCAATCGAGGGTCCACACGGATTTTGTCAAAAATGTCTAATTTATTATGGCATGGGGGAAAACGTATTGTTGACCCATTTGCTGTCCTGGTTAAAATGTAAGATTAGCTTACTTCTTTACTTGTTCTTTCTTTATTCGTCCTAAAATGAAACATATGTAGATTTTTTATCCAAACCTCATACACCATTATTTGGGCACTTTTAAGCCAAAAAAACTAATGGCTAAATGCAAGAGGCCCATTTATAGAACAGGGCCGGATCGTTTTCCGGCGAAGCCGGAATACAGTCAGTTTGAGCTTAAGACTAACATTTTTGCTTATGCTTAGGCTAGGATTGGGCTTAGGCATAGGAATATGCTTATAGCACTGCTCCGGCCCTGTTATATACACGGGCCATACAAGCTATAGGCAGACTTAGGCTTAGGCTTAGGTAAACACTTCCCGAAACTTAAGCCAGAGTCTGAGCCTGAGCCTACTTCTGAGAGAGTATGCTAAGATGGCCGGGTTGTAAGTTACCCTGGTCAATGTATAGAACAGGGCGGTAACTGTAGCTTAAGCATATTCCTAAGCCTAAGCCTAAACGGTAGCTTACACCTAACCCTAAGCCTAAGGGAAGAAAATAATCTGAAGCGTACAGAAAAACGTTTCGCCCTTAATATTTACATGGGCCGAGTCCCTTCGGATCTGCGAATATTCAAATGATTTTTGGCTTAGTTTACTTAGAGCGCTGCAAAATAGGACACGAGGAACTGAAAATAACGCTTAGAATAACATCAAACAGAAATTAGTTCTCTTGGCTAAAACTGAACGATATGTAATGCTGCAAACGGAAGCCTTTTTTACGATTTTGTATTTTTCGGGCAACAAATTTGGCTTTTCAGGCCAAAAATACTTCAACGCCCCATCACATTCTGAAACTACCACAACTCCTAACTGCAATAAAGTGAGCTTAAACTTTAGGCAAATTTTGCTAGTGATAGCTTATATCCTTCCGCTGGAGTTGAGCCGTAGGCTTAGGAATATGTTTATATTACTGTTACGTTTCTGAAAATAAAACATTGGCCAATACCAGCATGGAACTCACGGTGCTGTTGATGTAGGGCATGGATCATTTTCACAATCCGCAGTTTCTTTCCGGGGTCCACCGTTACATTCAAACCGGTGCCGGTCTTCACGTTTCGCTGAGCCACACGCGCGCACTCGTGTACGAATACCTGAAAGATAAAATGAGCGATGATCGGTAATCAATAATTTTAGTAGCAGAATGCGTTCGACGACAAACTTTACAATTCGAGGGTAAAAAATTTTCAGCAGCATCCAAGATACCAGACCCGGATTGGCAACGAGCGCCGAGAGCTGACGCTGAACACGATGAACTTTCTAAACTATGGATTATATTCGGATTAATATATAATATAAGATTGCAATCATAGCCACGAAAACTATTGTTAATTTTCCGTTTAAAACTTATTAATCCTATTGATATCTTGCGATACTGTAGTGCCCAGAATAAGGGTGGGTAATGTAGGTCAGGGTTTCTGTTATGGGTCTAAATCAACAGGGGTCTACAGTACTAATTGAATCCCATAGATAGATAAAGCCTGAAATTTTCATATAAAGTTCAAAGTTCGTCATTACCTTAGTTCTTGAATCAAGTAGAGTTCAGTACACAACTTAATTAAGCAAAGTATATATGTCGAAACCCAAGCTGTAACTTAGCCCAATTCCAAATTGGCGTAGCCTAATTTCGAATTGGACTAGTCCAAGGCGCAATTACGTGTTGGGTTAGCCTGGGTGTGATTTTTTGTCTGCTACAAGTGCAAGCCTTGTGATTGGTTACTACCTTAATACCATACTCAAATGCGATTTGATGATGTGAATTACTCTAAGCGTAAGGATGAGCCTATTCCTAAGCCTAAGCCTAAGGCTAAGCCTAAACAAAAAATTAGTCTAAAGCTTAAACTGACTCTATTATAGCCCCTCCGGAAAACGATCCGGCCCCGTTCTATACATTCGCCGACTGGATTATAGGTGATAAGATGAACAACAGCCCGTGACCGAGTAGCAATGAATGGGGTCATCATAAGAGGCAAAATAAATATCAGTTACCTCTCTTTTATTCGGGGCTCTACAGTAGAAATGTACTGTATATTTTCATAAATTGCATGCGTGAATACAATAGTGGTCTTACCGATTCCACACGATGTTGTACACGACCTCCACGATTGCCACGGAAGCCAGGCGGACACACATGAATTGTAGCATTCTTTGCGTTGTTCTGAAACAAACTATTCAAAATAAAAATATTGCACCACACTTCAAGTATATATAAATATATATAATATATATATATATATATATATATATATATGTATGTGTGTATGTGTGTGTATAACTTAACATTGGGTTATAAAATAGGTTACATATTTACAATACAAAACCATTATGTGTGAGTATGTGTGTATAACTTAAGATTGGGTTATAAAATAGGTTACATATTTATATATATATATATATATATATATATATATATAAATATGTAACCTATTTATAACCATCTTATGTTATACAACACATACTCACACATAATGGTTTTGTATTGCTATAACCCAATGTTAAGTTATACACACACATACACACATACATATATATATATATATATATGTATGTGTGTATGTGTGTGTATAACTTAACATTGGGTTATAAAATAGGTTACATATTTACAATACAAAACCATTAGGTGTGAGTATGTGTGTATAACTTAAGATTGGGTTATAAAATAGGTTACATATTTATATATATATATATATATATATATATATATATATATATTTATGTGTGTGTATGTGTGTGTATAACTTAAGATTGGGTTATAAAATAGTTTACATATTTAAAATACAAAACCATTATGTGTGAGTATGTGTGTATAACTTAAGATTGGGTTATAAAATAGGTTACATATTTATATATATATATATATATATATATATATATATATATGTATGTGTGTGTATGTGTGTGTATAACTTAAGATTGGGTTATAAAATAGGTTACATATTTACAATACAAAACCATTATGTGTGAGTATGTGTGTATAACTTAAGATTGGGTTATAAAATAGGTTACATATTTACAATACAAAACCATTAAGAAAGTCTAAAATTATCTTCAAGGGTAGCTTATGCTGACTTTGACACAAGTGAAACTTTTAAATACATAGAAATTCTAATTCATGCATGACATATGCGAGAATGATGTCCCAAATTGGACTAAATGACTTAGAGATTTTTGGAACAATATATGGTAGTATTTCGCACTTTTCCGTTATAGCGCACAGTGTGGAATATGGATAAAGATTTTTTTACCCGACACGCTCTTTACCCATGCAAAAAACAATTTTATACCCACGGGTGTACACGCGTAAAAGAAGATCTACCCGCGATTCACATTTGATCCGCGCTTGAAGTTAAACCAGTATTTAAAAGATCGCAGTTGATTTGCACTGTAATGAAGTTTTGCGTTATAGCATCAATCAATTTTACTCATGCAAGTTTACTAGAAACAACAAAATTTGGCTTTAAATTAATCAAAATCGGGCGAAAAAAATTAAGAAATAAACCCGCTTACTTGCATCTTCTTGATCAACGCTGCAGTCTCCAGCTATGCACAATCGCACCCTGGAAGCAAATTTGAACTGTAGCACGGGTTCCTATACTTAATTTCTACCCACAATTTTTTATTTAAGCTGTTTCATTCAAACTTTTATTTACCTACCGCTTAAAAGTAACCAACTCAAATCGTTGTTGTATTATATTAACCAGCTTATGCAACCACTTCCGCAAATATAGCCACAGGTTAAACCAAGGCCTAAAGGTTAACCCAATCCAAGTTGTAAACCTATGTCTATGCTTCGTCTATTCTTAAGCCAAAACCTGTTTAAGTGTAGGAGTATATAATTGACACGTAAACTGAGCATAAACCAACGTTGAAGCGCAAACCTGAGACTAAACCTACGGCTAAAGTCAGCACATTTTATTCTGAACCTGTTCTTTGAACACTGTCAATTGCAATGCGTACCTCACTTGTTCACCACGTCCACACACAGGATTGCAACCAGTCCATTTTGACCAATATCCCCAAACCGGTTTGCATGGCTTTGAATGGCAACTGCCCACTTGTTGCCTGCTTCCCCGACAGTCGCCTCGAATACATCTGAAATCACAGCGGGTGTTTTCGACATTTCTTACGGGAAGGATGGCAAAATGTTATAGTTGCAATTTTACCATATACTGTAAAAATATGACATTAGTAGTGATAAATTGTAAGGTTGGACGGAACCTTATCACTTTATCACAAAAAATTTCTGACGAGAAACAATTATAAGGTAGCGACCTTATTTTATTACAGAATAATTTTGTAACAGGAGCGTCTGCTGTCCCTCGCCTTCCCTCTCTGATCCGCTATTGTGAAATCCGCGAGGGATCCATTTTGAAGAACTTATTTTTTCACATGGGGTCAAGTTTTGAAAAATGATGATGGTACAAAAGTTTGGTTGAAACCAATTTAAGGGGTCGACACTTACACTCGAGTTCTGCGTCGTTTTCCGCTTCCACAAGACACCGAACATCGGCCCCATGGGTCCCACTGGCTCCAAAGTGGCTAAAATACTGGTAAATTTGCACATACATTATATATGGTTCGATTTCAAACAATTTTTAAACATTACTGTACTGTCCCGAAAAAGAAGGGGGTAATAAGAGGGAAGGGACCCCATTTTGAGTCCGAATCAATTGGATTCCGTATCCCTAATAAGAGTCCGCAAGCGGATAGAGTCCCTAAACCCTAATTAGAGTCCATAAATGTCAATTAACCCTAATTGCAGCGCATACATGAGTCCAGGACCAAATAATTTGAGTTCGAAACTTTAAAGCGTACTTAAATTTTGAAAGTACATTCCTAAATATAACCTTGTATTATCGCTCAAGCTATTGACAAGACACAAATAAACGTTTAATTAAACGGATAATTGCAGTACCGGGTATATATCAGTAACGAAGGGCGGCGGAGTGTGAGTTAAAAATAAATAACAGTCCGTAACCGAATAACAAGGGGGGTACCGTCTGGAGAGGCCAAATAAATATCAGTCCCCCCTGTTATTCGGGTCACTACAGTATCCCATGTTTTTGCTTGCACTTTCCGTAATATCTCGTTGATCTTTGCCAGCCCAAGTCTCAGATATCATACTCTTTAATCATTGGCGTTTCTGCTAATGAACACAATTGTAGCAGTTCGTTTGTTTGACAAGCTATCGCTAACTTGCAATAGATGCTATATGCATTTGAGAATATGTGCCAATAGAACAACGAAAAACTAACGCTTACATAGTTGCCAAATTCTTCATCAGGCGCTGTTGTCGCTTCCGAACGAGACACAAATCCACCCGATGAAAACGTTGCTCCTGCAACGACTTGCTGTGATGTACAATCGCCACGAGTGCAAATCCGCGTTTGAACTTTTCCAAAACGATTATTGCACACTTCGTTCTAAAATAGAATGGTTTTTTGTAGATTACCATATTTGGGGAAGGATTCCTATTAACTTCAAAATGAAATAACTTTCAAACACAAAAAATAACAATTCTAATTTTTAGCCAAAACATAAAACTAAACCGACGTAAGGCTAAGTCCAAACCAAAGCCTGGACCTAACTCTGAAACCAATTGCAAGACTAAAGCCTATACCGTAGCGTATTGCGGAACGCTGAAGTATAATTCCAAACCTTGACCAAATACTACTTCAGGTAGACTATAAACGGGCTCGTAGCCAGAGCGGGACAGGGGGGCTCAGTTCCCGTGGAGGAGTTTTGGCCCTCTCAGGAAATTTTCAATTTTGTTCATAAGTTACCGAAAACCCTTGTATTCCGTCCCTCCTGAAAGATATTTAGCAGCCCAGCAACGTGAGCTGGCTACGGGCTTACCAATACAGCTCCGCAGGTCAATTTTGAAATTAAAATGCAAAATATCAAAATCAGAGTGAGATTTTACCCGTGGGAACCGGGTACAAAATTTCAGTCCGGGGTATACCGGCGGGTAAGAAATGTACAGTTTTACCCACGCCCGAGTTTAAAAAATGAAGGTGCAAAATATACACTAAGCTAGTCAGTGAGCGTTGAAAAAACAAACATTCTGTGCTCTATTTAGTTGGGTGTGAAATTTTGTTGTTTCTAGTACGCTTTCATGTGTAAAATTCATTGGAGGTATAACGCAAAACTTCATTAAAGTGCAAATCACCACCGATCTTTCAAATATACAATGGTTTAACTTCAGACACTGGTAAAACAGTGGTCGTGGGTAGATCTTTGTAGCGTGGGTATGCCCGCTGGTAAACATTCTTATTTGCGTGACAAAGCGCGGGTCGGGTAAGAAAATCCTTACCCACATCACACTCTGATCATGCGTCGTCCACTTTAATTTGCGTACGCCGTGTGGATTTTTGAAACGGCAATTGACACTTGCGGTCTGCGGGGTTCAAAAATTAGATTCAGTTCACGGCTACTGTTAAAATTTTGATTTCAGTTGACAGCTACTGTTTAAAATTTTTCCAAATCCAACTTTTTTCAAATTTTGCACCGAATTTTAAGAGGGCAACTGTCAATGGTTTCCTAACAGTTACTATGGTTTGACAGTTTCCATTACAAAATTTTCAACCCCGTTGACGCTTGCTGTCTACCTAACCGGTACCCGTTGGCAGCTGCCGGGTACACGAATCGTTTGGTGTTGACGGTATCCATCAGAAAAATGAATCACTCGTTGACGGCTGCTATTTTAGAAAAATTTTCAATTGACGGTTGCCGTCTAAACCGTAATTTTCCATTGACGGTTGCCGTCTAACTCTGAATTTTCAATTGACGGCTGCCGTCTAACTATAAATTTTCAATTTTCCGTTTCAAAAATCCACACGGCGTACACAAATTAAAGTGGACGACGCATCAAAATGCGCACAAATAATATAAAAAATTTTATTAACCCACGCGCAGGCACACTCTCGTCCGTGTTTGAATTCCTTTACCACAGCTTTCTGAACAAGCGCCCCACGACGACCACAGACCGTCTTCTACGCCTGAGCCTGAAAATAACAAAACCTTTGTAGAGCGTCATTTTCGACGACAAGGCCCATATATAGAACACGGCTGGATCGTTTTCCGGAAGGGCTATAATAGAGTCAGTTAAAGCTTTACACTAATTTTGTTGCTTAGGCTTAGGCTTGGGCTTAGGCTTAGGCTTAGGAATAGGCTCATCCATACGCTTAGGCTTAGGCTTAGTAATATGCTTGTACTACTGTTCCGGCCCTGTTCTATACATGGGCCGACGACGAGATAATAAATATATTCTCTTGAAATTTGGGCAGCTTCGAGCAAAAACCACAATTTTTGGGATGGTTTTTAATTCAATATGGATTCGAGAAGTTGAACATACACTCTCGCTATATAATCCAGTATACCGAGAGTGTTTTTCGACCTGTCAAATCAATAGACTACGCCGTTGTGTGTGAATTCCCAATTAGACGACACTAATTAGATACCCATTCGTAGTGTCACAGGTTTATAAATATTAACCGGTTAACATCAAGATATCTACATACTCCTGTCGTAGGTTTAACCACTATTTTCGAAAGGGGGCTACTATAAATAAAAATCCCCCGCAACGACATTCTACCCCACGGCTTTGTTAGCTTTATCGTGTTTACTACGGGTGATTCGTGTTTTTACTACAAGGGATTGATTAGAGCAGCTTGCGATTCAGTGCGAAATGTCGAAAATTTCATAAAATTTTTAACTAAATTTAAAAGGCAATCGCGGCCAATGTTGCTTTTATGGCCGTAAACGTTGATTAAGCATATTCCTAAGCTTAAGCCTAAAAGGAACGGTCTATGCATCGACAACGTCAGTTGAGGAAATAATAAAACTAATTAAACAACTAAATGGGTGAAGTATTATCGGTTGTCTACGTCTAAGCCTATGCGTTGATAAAGAGTATTCCTAAAAAACCGGGTCTGTTCGGTTATCCCCCAGCCGGCGTTTGTCTAAAAACGGTTGCCTTTTCAAAATTTTTTGCATATTTGAGCTTCTATTACCTCCTCTGAACATCCCACACCAAAATTGGTATTTTTGAAACATTCCATTTCCCAAGGTCCATCAGGGGACCCAAAAATGTTTTTTGCAAAAAGTTATAAAAATTACATACCATTTTATACAGCTTGCGGAGCTGAATTGAATAACGTTAAATTTTCCACGAGCAGATGTCTGGTTAGCGATTTATTGTCAAATAACTGATTTGGCGCGCATCCAACGATTTGGGACGGCGCCAAATGAGTTATTTCAGCATAACTAATTAGCCAGATGTCTAATTGCGAAAAAGTTAACTCCGTTCAACTCAGCTCCGCAAGCTGCGTCGAATGACATATAATTTGTCTAACTGTTTGACAAAAAATTTCCTGGTCCCTAATGGAACTTTTAAGAAAATCGATTTTTTTTTCAAAAACCATAATTTGGGCATGGGATGATCAGGACAGGACATGAGAAGCTGAAATATGCAAAAAATTCAAAATCCAACAGTTTTTGGGCAAACACCGGCTGGAGAGAATAACCGAAAAGACTCCTAAGCCTAAGCCTAAGCAAAAAATGAAGTCTAGTATCTAAGCCTACTGTTTTACAGACCCACAAGGAACAGGGGAAACTTACTACGAAACGTTGAACAATCAACAAAACAGTCTTTCGTTTCAACAAGTGAACCAAGGCAGTTTGCGATGCTTGTTGTCAGGCATCGTCGGCTTCGATATTGTAAACCTAAAACAAAAATTTCAAAATTTTAATTCTAAAAAATTTAATGAGGTCTTTTACAAGTTGTCTCAAAAATACAAAACGCTTTTCGTATTTCGAAAAAATTTATATTTACTTCAAAGTAGTGTGCTGATAAGCCTAAAAACAGACCCGTAGCCAGCTCACCTTACTATGGACGGCAAAAAAATTTACAGGAGGGGCATACAGAGGTTTTCGTTTACTTACAAGCAAGGCTGAAAATTTCTTGAGGGGCAAAACGGTTAAAATGCGTTTACATAATAACGTTTTGATACGCAAACGGCTCATTTTAGAGTTTCTCCGCGAGTCTGTTTTTGAAAGATGCTGTTTAAATACAAAAACGTTCAAAATAGCGTTATATTTTTATATGATTCCTTATTACCTGTCAAGGATCGAAACCTATAAAGGAGAATGCTGAAGTTTTATACATGACAAACGAGCGAAAACTATGCAGGGAGTGCAAAAATGTTGCCTGGGGGGAAAGGCTATGCCCCCCTCGGTCATCGGACAACAAAACCGTAAATATATCGTCCAGTACAGTGTGCCAGTGTGCCCTTACCACTGCCACAAGTTGCACCACACGGTCCCCATTCACCCCATGTTGCCCATCCGATCCCAACAACAGGCGATGCTTCACTTCGTTTGGGACAATCGTCTAAAACACATTCCCTTCGATTGGTTGATTCCAGGCATCGCAAAGAGCTGTCCACAGGACAGATTTTAGTTCGACTCTAAAATCAAAACTGCAAATCAATCTCAACCAATCATAGACGAGCTAGAAGGTCTATGACCCCTGCGTCCCGCTGTTGGCCAAAATAGTTATTACAGCGTTTTTACATTGACCACTTAGATAAATGGTACGGGACCACAATTCTCTCCCATGTTACTTTGACGCGCTCGACTGCAAATGAGCATGTTTAAGCGTTACATACACTATTATTTGGTAAGGCTTAGGTTTTTAGTTATTGACTTATCCTTACGCTGAGGCATAGGCTTAAAAATATTTCATACTTTCTGTTACCCCTCTCAAAGTAACATGGTCACAATACCTGTGGATCATTCGAAGCTGTTCAGGTAGACTTTATAGCGATGTCATCCTTGTAACAACATTAGTAGACAGATATAAAATAATTTAGCGCTTTTTTGTCTAAAGTTTACATACTATCAGTGCCGGAGCAGGCATGCAGTTTTTGTTTCAACCGGTTAGGGTGCGGCCCCTTTAGGGGCGGAAGCCTCTAAAATGGGGGTATGGGAGGTGGCTGCTCCGGCCCTGCATACTATGAGCAGCTAAATGCAGATTGTGCCTGTGTGATTAATACCAAATGCATAATGCGAAATCTCCAAAAATGAGTAGCGTATAGATCCTATAGCAAAGTGGTGATAGTAAAACCTTTCAGTCACCAACCTGGTGATTGGAATGCTACTTCGAAATTTTATGTCGGGCGAAATTAAAAACTCATGCATTAAAGAATTAAAATAATCCGTTGCGTAAAGTGGGTATAAATACTAACAAATTACTGGCGAAGGTACGAAATCTGGATCCCCGAGAAATTTAATGAAAAAGGGCTTATCCAATAGATATTGACGAGTTGAGTTCAACGGTACCATTCTTATCGTTCAGTGGCCAGCAAATTCTAGAGTATTGCCCACGAAATTATTGCGCAAACTCGTGCGAGATTTGAAGAGAAAGTATTTATCACTTACATATTCGTAAAAGACAAGGTTTACCACGTTTATTCGTTGCATATTTGGTAGGCAGCTGTCCGTATTTTATATAGTGAAAAATGTACAAATTCAAAGTACCATAACTTTTGTACCGAAAAGCCTAATGATTTAAAATGGCACTGTTGAACTCAGAGGATCGTGATCTATAAAATAAGTTACCTTTCATTAAATTTCTATTGAAATCCGGATTCCGCGCCTCCGTCCAACTTACCATCCCTACTTACAAAAAGTAAGGATTTGGATCCCACTACAAATACAACACTGGGTTAGAGGGTTCCTTGAATAAAATAACTATTTTACGACCCTGAATACAAAGCAATTACGTCTAAACTAGGAGCAAGAATGCCGGGTTCCCAGCCAAAGAACAGCCTTGTGTGTTTAGCTCTTCTCGAAGATTTTGTCAACTAGAAAATTTTCAATCTTGCTTGTAGGTCATCGAAAATCTTTATATACTCTCCTGAAAAATATGTAGCCTACCCTAGCAAGATGAGTTGGTTATAGGCATGCAAGTGCAACAAGTTCGAAAACTGATTTAGAATTTGCTAACCTGAAAGCCACGACCACATGTCACCGAACAATCTTCCCATTCGCTCCATCGCGCTCGTCTTGACTCGATGGCTTCAAAAGTTTCTAATAATAAAAATGGTAAAAATTTTGTTATATTCAAATTTATAATCAATATCTCAATACCGTTTTAAGAACTAGCCACATCCTATATATACAGTGTCTGACTGGCATTCGCAACTGTCTGAAGCATGTGCAGTAATATACGGATCTCAAGCAATTAAACTGCGTCGGTTCCGAAATTAATATTCATCCCCTGTTGCAGTGCAAATTAAATGAATAATTGCGCTAATCTGTGAAAACTTATTGGTTCAAATTCAAAAATTGTAAGCCGTCACAGTAACGATGACGCTATACTTTTGATGACGTCCGGTGCCGTCCGTCAACATCCGTCACCACCACCCGTCATCGTCCGGCACCGTCTATCCCAGTACGTCATCGTACGGTATCATAAGTCAATTACTCATTTACGATGGCGTCATCCTAGCTGGTGATCGGTGCTGCACATATTTGTCTATTCGAACGTTGAAATTAATTATCTTTTATAGGAGTTGAATTATAGAACTGTTTCTTGGAGATGAAATACTTTTTGCCATAGCTGTCTAAATTACCTTATATATGTCCTTAAAAAAGTTTTTCTTCATTCTAAATAAGCATTTTCTCAGTCAACATGAGTCTTGTAGCTTTACCTCGACAAGTCTTACGGTAACACGGCTTCGATAGCGTATCTGTTCCACCACATCGGTTCAAATATGAACAACGTCGCCGTTTGATAAAAAGGCCATGACCGCAAGTTACACTACACGACTCCCACGAACCCCATTCGGCCCATGCTGAAAAGTTGCTAAAAATCAACATAACATTGAAGCAGGGGCGCATACAAGCGGGGCGAAGATACGCGAGACAAACCACTACCGAAGATTTAGCCTAGGTAAAGATCAGGGGCGGAACGTTCTTTCTGTGGCACTAGAATGGAGTAAGGTCAAGGTTTAGATTAATTTTTTTTTGCCTGGCTTAGGCTTAGGCTGAGGAATGTGCTCATTTTTACGCGTTAGGCTTAGGATAAGGCTTAGGCTTAGGCTTAGGAATATGCTTATAATGCTGTTCCGCCCCTGTTGTTTACATTGGCAGCGAAAATTTCAGGAAAGCTCAAAAAATCATTTTTATAAGTTGTAGAATACGCTGCAAATGTCAAACATTTTTCTCGCTCGTTACGGTCGTTTTGCAAAAAAACCTTTTAGTCGTGGTTGGCTGCCCTCGAAATGAATTCCTGGGTACGCGCCCGGTTTGATCGACAAGAATTAGGTTAAAGTGTTTAATACCTTTTTTCACTGGTCGATTGTATTTTAAATTTCTTGGATTTTTGAAATTTACAGTCAGAGTTGCACATTATAGTATGTCTCAAATTGTCACCACTGTAGAGCCCTAATGGAATGAACAAATTCCCAAAGGATCCTTAACCAGAAGTAACCAAGCTTCAGACACGTGGCAATTATGTATTCCGGGAGAAAGGCCACAGAGTTGCACGTTCTAGAATTTTCTGACAGGGGGCCACGCTATACGTAACAGTGCAAATAGGAATTGGCGAGCAAAGCGAACGAGAAGGCAAATGTAGTTTTAGCACTGAATCGCTGTAGAATATTTCGGTTTGAATTCCTGGTGAACGTCCAGGCTTGGGTGCAGGGTTCGAACAGCTACCTCGCATACCCCCCATTTTTGGGCGGCCCCACCCTAACCGGTTGAAACAAAAACCGCGTAAGTTTTAAAATGCGTCTGGCTTCTCACTCGCTTCGCTCGCGAATTTGGGGGCCCCTATCCTGGAATTTTGGGAAGCCCTCACCCCTGCCTGCTCCGGCACTGCCTGGGTGACCACCCAAGGATCAGATAGTGGTTCCACCAAATATCAAGAAATGTTATCGGCTAAATATTTCTGGAGCGCCAGTTCTACTTTCAACCTCGCATGTAAATCTTTCTAAATCATTGTATGCCTCCTCTATAAACAGCCTGAGGGGAATTAGACGAAGGTCATCACTCAAGAAAAGTTATGACCCTCAAGGAAACTTTCAACTTCGCGTGTCAGTCATCTGAAATCCTTGTAAGAAAAACTATTTAGCTTCTCTCATAGCAAAATATGGTGGTTGTAGGCGTGGGTAGAAATCTTACCCCGTATTCTCAAATGTGTGTAGCACCTATCACCCGTTGGCGATAGGTCCTGTAACTTTGGAACAAGCGCAGGGTGATGGACAAAGTCAGCACGCTGTTCGCTTTTGATTTGCCCTACTTCTGTACCAATTTTGAAATCTGCAATATTCCATGTGTGCGTCAGTTTGAAAACTTATCGCTAACTGATGATAGGTGCTATATGCATTTGACAATACAGGCCGGTTACTCTACTTACCTCCAATACAATAATTATCAAAATAAATCACAGTATGATTCATATTATCATAACCGAACGAACGCGGTTCAGAAAATCGGGACTCTTTGTTCAAAATGCAATCAAACGTATCGTAATAAAACAATACTGATCTGCATAAAAACCCTTCGTCTTTGGTCGTATGCTCGAGACAGTGGACTGAAAATGTAGATTGAAAAAAATAGTAAATGCTCAAACACTGTTTGGGTTTCTAAAACCTTACTTAAGTATGACTTCGTACTTTATTTGCTAAACAATTATTTAAACAATTAATCGTTTCTAAAAGCGTACTTATGTTAAGTAAATGCTTAAGTCACTAATCAAATTTGATGAATTACAGGCCTATTGAGGTTGTAGACTCATGGAACATTCTTGGTATAAAGCAAACATACGGCTTCATGACTATGGCAATGGCCCATAATTTACAAGTATTTGTTGCTGTCCAAAAAGTTAAGCAGTTGCTTACGTCAATAACTTTTGTATGTACTTGAGCCACACTTAAATACTTAAGTAAAATTTAAGAAACCCAGCCAGTATCTATGAATCAAAGTCTAAACCTAAACCAAAGCCTATCCCCAAGCCCAGATATGGAAGCGGGGCGTGTTGCCCTTTTGCTCCCCATGAGACTGAGTGGGGCTAGGTGGAATTCGCCGCCACATTGTTCAGGCAGTCCCATATATTGCTAAAGTGAGACAAAAATTGAAAGATCAATTTCTCTTATTGTCAAATTTTTTCCCCTAATAAATCTGAAAAAATTTATCGTTCAGCGAATTTTTCTGATCTGCTAGTTGCTAGTTTGCTGAATTCAGTGTAAAACTGTTCTGAATAAAACTAAAAACCTCGAAAAGATATATCAATTCACTTCTATCTCTGCCTACGCCTACGCTATTGACTAAAGTAAAGAGCTAACGGAATACCAATTTCTCACGGGACGGTGCCCTCGTCTGAGTGATGCAGGAATATTAAGTACACCGTGTAGCTTCACTTTTGCATACAGTAAACATTCCTTGTTCGCATAAACAAAATTACCAAACTATTTTGAACGCGTCGTCTTTAGTTTCATTTCAACCTATGGTACGCCTGCCCCCGATTAAATGGCGAAAAACAACATTCGATCCGCGTGATACGACGCCGTGCTTACACAATCAGTGAGCTTGCTTAGTGCAGAGCCGGCGTCAGGATAGTCGGGTCTACTGAAACAGGTCCGAAAGGGCACGGCGTCAGGATAGACGGGTCTACTGAAACAGGTCCGAAAGGGTTCCTACTAAATTGTTTTGCAGCTCTATAACTTCGTGATCCGCGAAAAAAAATATAAGTTTGCGACGATATTGCGTACCTAGGGTCGGCACCAATTGTGGGTGCGGGGGAGCTTCCGCCGGCACTGGCTTTCAAACTGTCATACTGTTACTGTAACAGATTTCTACTAGTAGTTACTGTTGCCTCAAAACGTACCTAAACAATCATCTGCAGTTTGTACGTTCGGTATAACGCTATCAGCAAAACCTGCAAGTACTCGATTTGGAATGCGTGAAAATGCTGCGTAATCGCCTGTACAAACACCCGTTTTAGCTAGAAAATAAAACAACAAGTTAGTAAACAAGCAGCCGTTAAAAGCGGCAATGAAGATGGAGTACAAGCCAACACAAGAGCGTATTGTTTGGAAAAATGTTCTCATAATTACCCGAAACGTTTTGAGATTTATATCAGCAACAAACAAACAATTAGACATCTTTACGATAAGCAAAAACCATCAAGCAATAGCTGCTGATCAAGGTTCAAGATTGAAGTAATAGAAGATAATTTCTGCCGCATAATTTTTGGTTGAGTCGTAAATTCCGGTCAGATCGACGGGACGGATATTTAAATTAAACTGAATGTAAAACATTTTTGGTTTGTAGTACTACTCCGAATCATTTTGTAATCCTAAATTAGTCGACTGTGGTGCTTGGTATATTTGTCTATTTGTCAAATTGTTTGCGTCAAGATAAAACGCTTGCGCGCACTAGCGGATCCATAGGGGGGTTGCATCTCCAAAACAAAATCGAAAAAACCAATCCGCCAAACCTAGTTTAAGCAGAGTGTGTAAGTTCTTAAAATATGCGTGGCACTTAATGTACCAGCGGTCGTTGCATTTTTTCCCTAACCCCTTTATTTTAGCGGGGCCAAGAATTGAGATTATATAAACAACACACAAAACAAATGCCAAAATGATAATCAGGTCAAGAATATATGCAGAACATTTTCTACCATGCATTTTATTAGCATCTTCTCCAATGTTGTGGTCTCAACCACCCCCTAAATAAGGGAGGATGGGCCAAAAACGCAACGCGCGCTAGGTACATTTTTTTCTACACAGAACGTACGCAGTTGTACACTCTTGCGTGAATGGTCATCCACTCTTGCTTTAACCCTTTCTCACATGAATATTTTCAATTTCATATGAGATGTAATTTCAAGGTAAGATTCGATCCCCAGTCTCACGGATGGGAGGCGTTTACCATGACCACTTAGCTATAGGAGCTTGCCGCTCGAGCCCGAGGGGGCTCTCTTGTCTTGTGAAGATTTTACTCTGCGTACATATGTGATAAATGTTAAACACTGCTCACAGTGTGTGTATTGCTCGTGCATTATTGTATTTAGTTGCTCATAGTATACTCTATCAATGAAAGCGTTAACTAACCTTCAAGGCACAATTTTTCATAATGATCAGCATCCGGTAAACGATGTCCGGCCACACGAAGACTACCGTCATGAAATACATCCGCTGACCTGTGATTTAAATAGCATTGCAATTGTGTGTACTGATAATCAAAGCTTCGGCAATAAAACGTATGACCTAAAAATAAAACTGAAGCTTAAAATGTGTTTTTAGCGAAATAGCTGAAAAAAATACTGCAGGTACGAAACAAGCTTTAAAACTGCATAAAGTTTCACATCACTGTCAGCCAAGCGTATGCTACTTTTAGGGTCGCACAAGATTTAAAATGCTTCTGGCTTCTCGTTGTTTGGGGGCCCCCACCCTAACCGGTTGAATCAAAAACCGCTTAAGTTTTAAAATGCGTCTGGGTTCTCGCTGTTTGGAGGCCCCCAACCTAACCGGTTGAATCAAAAACCGCTTAAGTTTTAAAATGCGTACGGCTTCTCGCTCGCTTCGCTTGGGAGTTTGGGAGCCCCCACCTTTGAATTCGGGGGGAGCCCCCATCCCTTGCCTGCTCCGGCACTGCCTTATGTTTAGGCTTACGCTTCCATATAAGGCTTAGATCTAGGCCCATATTCTCAAGTGGATATAGCAACTATCGTCAGTTAGTGATACACTCTTAAACTCACTAACTGTTGCAGTTGTTGCACTCAAAATTGGTGCAGGAGTAGAGTAAATCGTATGTGAAGAATTTACTGATCTTGAGCCTCATTATTCTCTGGTTTAAAAGTTACAAGACCTATGACCAACTAGTAATAGGTGCTACACACATTTGACAATATGGGCCCTAGGCATAGCATTAGGCTAAATGTTACGCCACCAAACGTAACATTGGTCGCCAGCCACCAGCGCCTATTAACCCCACACTTTACCGTGTCTATCAACATTATCAGAACACAACTGTTGACATTCCTCTAGCGTTACCCCGGCAACTTTTCTATCGTAACGGTCAACGTAGACGCCTTCAGATTTCGAATAAACCAAATATTCCGAGGGGCAGTCCAGGTATGAATACGGGAGGACTGCTGAAATAATGAACAAACTCCAAAAAATACTTGTAAAACTAAACCGTTTTAAAACATTTTAAACGCAAATTGAAACGGATTATTCAACGGTACACTGCAAAAAATGGTGAGTCACATTGACTCTCTCCGAAATAGGCTCTACGGGACTACACGAAATGAGTCAAATTCGACTCCACCAGAATCAAATTTGACTCACTTCATCGCGCGTTTGGCGCTGGCGGAGTCGAATTTGACTCATTATGTGTAGTCCCGTAGAGCCTATTTCGGATAGAGTCAATTTGACTCACCATTTTTTGCAGTGTACTGGTTCGTTTTTGAATCTTGCTTGTAAGTCATTGAAAACGTTTTTACGTTCCTTCTGAAAAATAATCACCCCCCCTCCCAGGTAAGTGAGCTGGTTAGGGGTGTGCAAAAGTGGTTACGTTGGAGAGACACAACTTGAATCGTCGTCAGACACTCGATTTTTGACATTAAGTCAGAAAACAAGACTTAAAGTTGCAGCATGCAGTATGTATATGTCGTGCCCTAAAGAGGTATTATTTCTGAGAAGAGCCGGAGGACGCTAAATTATAGCGTGGCGGGTCACAAACCGCGGTATATGATTTTTGGGGTCGTAGCGGGTTGCTTGCCTGGGGGATACGAGTTTGAGGCCCCTTGGTGTATTATATCCCGGACGCATGAATTTTGGTGGGTTTGAAACGGAGATCTAGAAGTTTGAGAGGAGCGCACGTGGTTGAAAATTTTATGTTGAGTTGAATCGAGCATAATTAGGTTGGGTTTAGTCCTAGTACAGTCTCGGCTGGGCTCTACCGGTTTGGATACAAAACTGCGAATATTTTGTGCAATGTTTATCAATATTAAATATATTATGTCTTAGCTAGCAGTTTCAAGGCTAGCTAGTAGATTGGCTGCCACGGTGGTTAGAAGTGTTATGCAAGGAAAGAAATGCGCTAGGATATGAGTGTCTTATCCCTGAAATGTTTTATTGGCAGAATTCGGTGTTCTGATACGCGGATATATCATAGGGCTTGGTAGCCGTCTGAAAATATTAAATTGTTTGCTTCAAACAATTTTGTGTATGGCAATAGCTTCGCTACAAGTACAGGAGCACTGCAATCCTGAGATGAATACTCCCCTTCCGAACACGGTCGCGCGGAGTAGCATAACTAGACTTTGTAGCCAATTTTCGATCAACCAAAAGTGGCACCTGCCAAGGATGGGTGGCTTAGATTTTAGTCTGGGGCACCAACCTTATAAATATGGGCAAAAAGATGTTTGGGTGACGACATATTATTTCGTATACACAGTTTTAGTGTATCACATAGACGACGACCATATTTTTATAATTACTAAAGCATAAATTGTCACACATGTGCACTTTATACCGCAATATGGAGTTGTTGCAATCGACTACTTAGCGTAGTGATAGCATGCTTGATACGAGTGCAAGAGGTCCGAGGTTCGATACCCTGCGTGGTCCTTAATTTTGGGCAAACTTTCGACCGTGGGTCGCGCAAACCCAGACAGTGGCCAGCTCACCTTGCTAGAGGCCAAGCAATTTTTAGAAGGGGCATACAACGGTTTTCGTTGACTCACAACCAAGGCTGATAATTTTCTAGGGTGGCCAACGAGGGGCGGGGCGGATCCCGCTTGGTTTCCTCTTACCTACGGACCGTGATTTCTTTCAGTTGGAAACTTGACGTAAACCACCGCGTTGGGTTGTAAAATTTGTATTTGAAAAACGTCCTTGACAAGATCCATAAACAACCGAAACTGAAAGTCCAGGAATTACTAGTTTTCCTTTGAGAAAACAGTAACTTACCAGTTGGTTATATATGTCGCCGCGGCAACATATATATTTAGTATGCAGTAAAAATTGCGATTCATAACATTTGCCAGCCCGCCGTCTTATCAGAAATTTCTGAATCCGCCGCTGCTAATCACATATGATAGCGTTATGCCGAAAAGGGTTAAAAAAGCTACGATGCCTAAAATTTAAGCTAAATTAATTGTCAAAAAATACTTACTTTTCAAGGGTAACGCAGATAAAAATACAATCGCAGTGCGCAGAGTCCGGCTAATCTGGTAAAATAGACTCATTTCTTTAAATTTATAATATTAAGCTTTCCTGTACATAAATTGAATTATCGAAGTTATAGCAGGTGAATGCCGTATGAGACGACATTGATTACTACTATTAAGCTGAAACATTCTTTTATTCAGTAACGATTAAGTTTCTGTTGGCTGCATAGAACAGGGCCGTAACAGTAGCATAAAGCCTATGTTATCGTGAGTTATTTGCGTTCGATACTGCACGGTGACCGACGGCGTCGGTCTGTACCGTGCGGGTGACGGACGGCGCCTGACTGTGCCGTACAGGTAACAGACGGCATCGCACGTCAACAAAGGTATAGCGCAACCCTTACACTGTTATAAAGAAACTTTTTTAATTTTTCAAACAATTCATAATGGTGTTCAAGAAATAACGCAAAAGCGGATTACGTATGCATGTGTTTGTGTCGTTTCTCACACCCAACCCCTGCTACAACATGATTTATGCACATATCAACAGAACACGTATAAAAACCACAAAATAAAATACTCTTTGGGCAAAATTAATCACTTAAAAATTATAAAAAAATTTTGCATTTTAACATCTCAAACAAACGGTAACAAATTTCGCTAAGTAATATTTTCAATAAGGTATTTTATACATTAGCTTAATCTTAAGCCTAATTTTAAGCGAAAAATCAGTTTAAAGCTTTAAGCTTAGTCAGTTCCAGTCCAACGGAATAACGCTCCGCCTGTGATAAGCTTACTCAATTCCCGTCGCACGGATAACGTTCCGCCCCTGATCTATACATTGGCAGGCCCGAAGCCAGCTCGCCATGCTAGTGGAGGGGGCAGAATTTCAACAGGAACTAAATTTTGCCGGAATAGGAACAGGAATTGAATTTTTATGCAGGAACCGGAACAGGAACAGGAACCGGAAATCGAAATAGTTTTCATCACCGAATTCCTGTTTGACTTTTTGAAAACTTGCCAAAAATTGTTCCTGAAAAGTTTTAGCTTTTTCATGATTAAGTTTTTCGAATACATGTCAGGTACAATTTATTAACAAAATTAAACTAGGTACTGAAACACTAATTTTGACAAAACATTTTTTAAAGACAAAGTTTCCAATATTTAAATGATTACGATTAATTTGTCACAATACCCTAAAAATTCCGGTTTGTGCACCTTTGAATGCAGGAACAGGAACAGGAACAGGAATTGAATTTTTGCAGGAATTCCGGCCGGAACAGAAATTCTAGTTGAACCCTGGGGGGGGCTAAAAATTTTTAGGAGGGGGATTCAAGGGTTTTTAGTGACTTGCAATCAAGGTTGACACTTTCCTAGAGGGGGCCCAAAATTTTTCCAGGTGGGGCTGAGCCCCTCTGCCCTCCTCCCTTCTAAATATCAACAAACAAGCATACCATGAAACGGTTTCTGGTTGGGCTGAATAAGTGTAACCTTACATCTTTACTATTTCCCATGGTTGGCCGCTTGAG
Organism: Enoplolaimus lenunculus; assembly: GCA_030248215.1. NCBI lineage: Eukaryota > Metazoa > Nematoda > Enoplea > Enoplida > Thoracostomopsidae > Enoplolaimus > Enoplolaimus lenunculus. The sequence continues at coordinate 65,465 of JASANG010000459.1, forward strand.
AGTAAAATTCAAAAATACTAATTTAAATTTGTAAGTCTTACTACTGAAATAGTTTTTTACGTAAGCCATTGAAATTAAAATTGCAGAAACCGAATTTTCAAAAATGCATTATTTTAATGTGAGATAAATATATTATATAATGTTTCATCCAGTTTTTGAAAATTTCATTAAAAACGCAAATAAAAATACCAAACTTGTTGTATGATCGTGGAGAAGAGATTAGTGTTCTTGGAGGGTCTAAACAGTTGCCGCATAGACACCAATTGAAAAAAATTTCTCAAACGTGAAACAATACGCCGAGTTTTTGTAGTCAAACTCTTCATAAAACTGTACTTTTTGAGATAAGCAGTGGAATTTTTAAAATGGATTCTTTTTCCACGTCGGGCCCGCTTTAGGTCAAGCCCAGTCCAACCGACGGATAGGGTCTGAGGGGCGCCAAGCGCGGGCCTGTCAGCAAGCCCCGTAGCTCAGTGTGCCAAGAACATTTCTGGCCTTCTAGCTTAGAACCTACGCTTTTGGTTTAAACACTAGAATTGTTTAATATCTCAAAAATCTAAAACGTCTAAAAAAACTTTGCTTTTCTGTTTAGTCTTTTGCAGAAACGCCTTTCTCAAATTGGCTTTAGAGTTAATACGCAAAATTTTTATGAAAACTAAACAAAAAATAATAATACTTTTCAACAGCACACATGTGAACGCAATATATATATATATACATATATACATATATATCGATATACAACATTCTCGTAAGTTACATCTTTACGAAGAAGGCCGTTGTTAAATTCACCGGAGGCGGGGATCATAATAGAAGCCAGTGACGTTCTAGGACTTGAGGCTCATAATAAAAGCCAGCGACGTTCTATGACTTGGGGATCATAATAGAAGCCAGCGACGTTCTAGGACTTGGGGATCATAATAGAAGCCAGTGACGTTCTGGGACTTGGGGATCATAATAGAAGCCAGCGACGTTCTAGGACTTGGGGATCATAATAGAAGCTAGCGACGTTCTAGGACTTGGGGATCATAACAGAAGCCGGCGTCTGGACTTGGGGATCATAATAGAAGCCAGTGACGTTCTAGGACTTGGGGATCATAATAGAAGCCAGCGACGTTCTAGGACTTGGGGATCATAATAGAAGCCAGCGACGTTCTAGGACTTGGGGATCATAATAGAAGCCAGCGACGTTCTAGGACTTGGGGATCATAATACAAGCCAGCGACGTTAAAGGACTTGGGGATCATAATAGAAGTCAGCGACGTTCTAGGACTTGGTTTATTTCTTAAAACGGACTGAACCAAGAGGGTGCACCGTATATACAAAACTTTCAAGCCCGTCCGACATTTATATTTAAGAAATATTGATTGCGATCCTAGTTCATATACTGAATAATAGATCTGCGTTAGATTTGTAACTTCCAACATCCCATGTATAACTGAGGGCCGGAACAACAGCATAAGCATATACCTAAACCTAAGCCTAATCTCTAGCGTAAGTATAAACCCATAAGCCTACGCCTAAGTTTAAGTAAAAAATTAGTCAAAAGCTTAAGCTTACTCTATTGCAGTTTCGCAGAATAACAGTCCGCCTTTCAGCTTATGCAAGGACCCTACCGTTGACGCGAAGTATGCCAATGTTTTTAAATACATTTCACACTGCGCGTTATGTAATTTTAAGTGGTCAGGTGGTTTACTTAGGAGCAAAAATTTCCTGATTGTAGTTCAACTGTGGTTCCAAACAGAGTGTATCATTGCAAACCCGCGACCCATAAAATTAGGGCAAATGTTGCTTTAAGGGGCGTAACAGTAGATTAAGCGTATTCCACAAGTCTAAGCCTAAGCCTTAAGCCTTAGTACAAATTGTAATCTAGAATCTAATCATACTCTTTACGTTTACAGTACTGAATGGACAAAGGTTTGAATATTAATTAACAATGCACCATGAGCCCCATTAGCTGTTTATGCCTTGGTTGACACTTTGCATACAAATCAAATCCTATTTGACGCTAAAAAATAAAATTGAAACATTTAAAATGTCTAAGCGTAGTTTGTGGTAGGTAGTGTGAATATTTTCAGGTAATATACTGCAAATTATCCGGCAAGATTTAGTCTAAAGTAAGCTTGTTAAACGACTTAAATATATATATATAAATATATATATATATATATATATATATTTATATATATACGTCATTTAAATATAATTTAGTACTAAACAAATATATGTGCGAGATGGGCAACGGCCGTTTTTCAACAATGAATTAATATTTGATAGGTGAACAGATTGCCGTGTAGAATTTTAATAACGATATCTCAATACCGCCTTAGAATTAATAGTTGAATCTCGTTTTCAGAGCCCGGACCTCTAACAATCCAAAACCCTGAGTACGTCACTCACCGAGCATATAATTCACATGAATATGTGACAAATGTTACGTTGTTTTGCAGAAATTTTAAACAAATTTAAATCTTTGTCGAAAAACGTCAAATATTCGTTTCATATCTTCAGGGTCCGGCGGCGTTTAGCACGAACTGGAGCCAGAGATCAACTACGTTTGCCGGAGTCGGAGGTGAAGCAAAATTAGATCAAGAAATACTATGCAATGGAAGCTTTTGTATTATTGTCCCACAGTTATAAATTTTTCACTATTATGTATCTCGAATCTCGCCCGTCAAAAATTTCTGGACCCGATGCGGCAATTCAAACTGTGAATGGTAAAATTTGAATTTTTAAAACATCAATGGATAACTTTTCAGAAATAAAATATTTAACGTAGATAAATACGTTGGTTGCAGTTTGTCCGTATAAGTGCATATGTGGTATATATCAGGGTTTCAAGTGGATGTAGATTTTGTCGGAAACGGAATCGTACTCAGAATAAAATATTTTATCGAAACTGGAACTGGAATCGGAATTCAAGTTTTAGAAATTCTACAAAGTCTGTGACTTAACTTCTGTTGCAGTACCTGTCTGTATTTTTCATAGTTTCAGTAAAATATGCTTGTATAGCTGACTGTATTAGCAATCCTACAAACGCTGTAAAATTATCATTAATAGACGCCTACCAATTCTCAGAGCAATGTATCCACTTGGACTTAGTATTAAATACAGTTAAGCATTTTTAGCATTTCAGAAGTTTAAATATGAAGTCTTCAAAACCATAAATAAAACAGGACCCAGATTTTTGAAAATTAACCAATTCTTCCAAGTGTTGTTGTCACTGCAGTAAGAATACTGTGGAACCAAATACCGAGCTATTTTTGAAGCTTTGTGGGGCTAGCATCGCTGCTTGCCAGTATGAAATAGAATTTAAAGTTTACATTTTACTCGTTTAAAGGTAAAAGTTAAACTTTTCAATTTTGCAGTCACATTTTGATAATCAGCGGAATAATTTGCTCTGCTAAATGATCTTCAAGTAAAAATTCTGAATGCTTACAAGGGAGTGACCACGGGGGCATTGGTGAGCCGTGCTTCCGCAAATTCGGCTCGTGACGAAATAGATTCGGTCTAAAAGTAAACAACCCTAAATTGCATTTGTAGGGGCCTCTAAAATTATTCGGGGCCCCAAATATAATTTTCTACGGACGCCCGCACAGTAAATTTCAGTGAGTTGATTTCAAATCAAAATGAGTAATATATCACTCAGTCTGAGTTAGGACTGTTAGAACTCAGAATTCTGATTCAATTCATCTTATTCTCAGTAAATCAACTCGCCAAAATCAACTCAACTAAGAGTGAGAATCAACTCAAGTTTAGATTGAGTTAATGTTTACAAATATTAATTCAGAAATAATCTAACTCGCTAGTTGAATTTATTAGTTAACTCATTGGAATTTACAGTGCGTGACTAGTGAACATTGTAATGTGCAAATTGTTCCTTTAAAAACTGATATATTTACTGCATTCACATAGTTTTTTAAATTTGCAATTTTAAATTTGCAATATATACCCAACAATCAACAGAATTCGGTGTTGAACCACATTAATATGCCACATCAGATTCATATTTTAAAAATTGTTATTTTTTACTGTAAGCTTCCACATTTTCTTCCGGTTTGTCACCCCCCTTTGATGTTTCTACGCGACGTGAATACAACAAAATACACCCGCTGCGGGGAAGTAAGATACGACTACGCTGGTATACGTCAACCAAAACATTTCAAACACAAGCTGTTTCGGTTGATTGTCAGCAGTTTTATAGTTTCAGGCAAAAATCAGGTATTCAATACACTTGCAGATTAAAAAGGGGCCGCTCAGACCTAGACGCCCGATCAGGTACCAAACCGAAAATTTGACATAAAGACTTAGTACTGAAATGGTGTTGGACTTCCTTACCGTATGCTTCCTTCGCAGAGGTTTTCCCTATTATATATGGTGCGCTCCTTTATCAGAACTTTGTGGATCCGTTACTCTGGGTCTACAGGCACCAACAATGTAAAAGGTTACCTTTTGTTCGTACCAGGTTTCTGTTTTTGCTGATGGTATTATTCTTGGCTTAATAATTTCGTTTCTTGTTTAATATGCAATACAGCAGTTATACGTTTTTATTGTTATTATACAATTTTATTTGTTCATATATTTTTATTTAAGTTTTTGTATAAAATTTTACCGATTATTATTGTTATTTTTACTATTACTACTACTAATATTAAGATCGGACAATGAAAGATGGAGCAATTGGTAAGTGTCATCGCGTATGACCACTGTGTGTGTGTACATATAATATATCAAAATATGTTTAATATATGTATATATAAAACAGGTCTCGACAAATTCATATCCTTTGCTTCTGTTCATCCTCATACTTATGTTTAGGCTCAGACTTTGTTGTTGGTTTTATTGTAGACTCAGATTCACTCGTACGCTGAAACCTTTGAATTTAGAAGTGCGACTCCAATACATACTCACTCCATTTGGCAACATTACTTCCCTAAAAAGACAATTGTTGACTTGCGCCCTGAACAGTCAGAACAACGATTATTTAGCAAACGGATTTGATTTGAGGATGTAAAAAATTAAATGTTTCTGTTGCAATATCATTGGTGCCAAAATTAGGTTTTTTCGACTGTGGGCATAAATCAATGTCATCGGTTTTTAATATTTTGAAATATGAACTTAAATTCAAAAAGTTTATTTTTAAAATTTAATTATTTTTAATTTATTCTTGTGTTTTGTTAGGTTTCTATATTAATATTACAACCGTCTCACAGCCGGTTCTATTCCATATGCGAAGACAATTGTAAATTTTTAACACTTAGCGACGCACAAAGGCTACACTTTTGAAATATTTAACTTAAGTATTTGCTTACCTTAAAAATGATTTATGTTATGTTAAGTGTGAGGTTGTGATTGATTGCAGTTGCATTCACTGCTAAGTTTGGCTTCAAATGAAAATAGCACGTTACCGTGCCACTATCGGCATCACAACTTCATATATATATATATATATATATATATATATATATATATATATATATATATATATATATATATATATATATATATATATATATATATATATATATATATATATATATTTATATATATGTATCGCGAATTCAAATTAATATATTGTCAAATTTCGAACTTTTTACAAAGCTTTAGCTTAATGATTACATATGGAGGTGGTCAATTTCCAGAGTTTCATATATTTTAATGAACTATTTTACATGTCAGATTTCGTCAAGACGTTTAAATTTTAAAATTCAAATCCAAAGTTACTTTAATCCGCTCCTCGATTGACCAAATCCCTTGGTTCAGTTTTTGAAATTTAAAAGATAAATTTTGTAATTTGTACGCAAAAAATCCTTTGTTCCAAGCGTTAAAATGAACGCAATTTTTTTATTGCAAAAACATACTAAAAAGCGCAGAAACAGCTTGTTATTATTAAGCTTGTTTTCGTTCTGCGTATATGCTGTTGTTGCAATAACGGTGTGCATTTACTACTCATTACAGCAAGCTTTATAAAGCCGCTCACGTTTTTTTTACTTCTCGCTGTATATTTTTGCTCTCCGTATAAATTTTGGGGCAGTTTATACAATGCGTTCCTTTTTTGAGGCTGGGCTCAAAATTGAAAAAACGTGTACAATTGTGATTTTTGTAGCTGTAAACCGAGTCTTTCTTGTGATTTTTCACCGGTTTGTATAACAGATTTTTTGTGAAGCCATTCGTGTTATCAAGTTACCCCGCTTGGCTTCTGCGCGTTAAAAATAATACGGCCGAGTTGCGGGGATTGTTTTTGTTGCCAAAAATGTTGCGTCGTTGTGCTGTTGATAAATCGCTGGTTGATTTTCGACAAATTCGATTGTTACTTTTTGGTTGAAAATAGTTGTTGTGAAATCGAAGTTGCTCGTGTTTAAACGTTCAGTTTAATGCAAGAAAAAGAGTATTGCAAGAAAAAAGCAATTGTTGCATTTTATTATCTGAATTTTGATTGGTCGGCTGTTAAATTAAAATGGTCAAATCGTTAACGATTATTTAATAACACAGTAACTCTGGTTGACAAAAATACACTGCAAAAAACAGTGAGTCGAATTTGACTCTGGCGGAGTCGAATTTGACTCAATTTCTGTGGTCCGGAAAAGCCTATTTTGGAGAGAGTCAGTTTGACTCACCTTTTTTGCAAAGTAGACTTGAGAAAAATGTTGTCCTCCTGGCCCAGTTTTTAATACGTCCCGGCTGGACGAATAATTGACGGCGTTTTATCGATCAGAATGCAACTGCAATTTGAAGAATTTGAATTGCGAACCTATTTACTGTACCGACCCAAATAGGCGGGTATAAAACAATCGGACTTTGAGTTTTAATCAATGAGAAATCCATAGTCAAAGTCTGTAGATGGACAGAGTTAAAAATTTCTAATTACAGTCCGTAAATGTCAATTATCCCAATTTACATAATTGGTTTCTGGAAGAAGTAAAGTTCACCGGTGAATTTTGCTACTCCAAGTATATCTACAATATTCAAGTTTAAAAGTATTCCTACGTATACACTCATGTCCGAAATTGACTAATAAATTAATACCCTGTGGGAAGGCAAAATACATATCAAACACTTCCGTCTGATTCGAGTCACTACAGTAGTACCGGTCCATGTATAAAACAGGGCCGTAACAGCAGTATAAGCATATTCCTAAGATTAAGCGTATGGATGAGCGTATTTATAAGCCGACGCCTAAGCCTTAGCCTAACCTAAGCCTAAGCAAAAATTAGTCTAAAGCTTAAAATGACTCTATTATAGCCCCTCCGGAAAACGATCCGGCCATGTTTTATACATGGGCCGTAGTACCATACTGCTTTTTAGGTTACAATCTAGTCACTTTATAATTTAATTAATCGATTCCGACTAATCAATCCTCAATACCAGCTCAAATTTGACCCTTAAACCTACGACACTGAAGCCTTCAGTCTAATTTAGTTACGTTTCCTTGCCTGTGAAACCAGCAAAATGCCATTTTATCAATTTTCAGGTCAAAAACACTTTTTGTTCGTAGACTCACAGGCGAAACTCATCGAAGTCAAAGATCCGGAAACGTCAGGATTTTACTTTGACGACGACGGCACGCCTTTGATCTTTAGTTCAAAGGACGCCGCTGGTAAAAGCATGGCAGGCTCGGCCCGGAAAGGCAGACAGTGGCATAAGATGGACGCCCAGTACAAGTAAGTCGAGGAATCGAGTTGTCGAGCAAGTTATGTTTAAAGGGCTACTCGTTTCTACGCGAGATCAGTACCGTGTGTGCGGTGTTCCGGGAGGCCCTGATCCCATGAAAACGAAACTTATGTCTTTTGTAATGGTAATTGAGTCCGGCCTGGTGCCGTTCGAACAGAAATTGAAAATAAATTCACGATCAATTCGAACGAGAAGTCAAACGAATGCATTTGTATTCAACTCGTCAAAAACATTTAGAGTTGAATCCAGTGAAGTTTTAACTTTGATTATTAACCAGTTCAACACGAGAAGGTTGGGAGCGCTTCATGTACAGGTAAAAGCTTAAAAGCAGTCGTCAGCCTAACATTTTTCCTCAATAACTGTACAATTTCAACCGAAATCGATTTCTAAGTTTCGAATTCAACACAGAAATCACGGCTGGGAGGCGTTTATCAGCACCGCTCGACATAAGAGCTTGACTCTCAAACCCAAGAGGTCCTGACGTTTTGAATATGATTTGAACCGCAGAACTAATCAGGGGCGTAGGCAGCATTTCATTTTTGGGAAGGCAGGTATGAGCATCCGTCAAGTAAAAATTTGTTGCGAGCGAACGCTTCAAAATATTAACAAAGTGCAAAACCTGCAAAACAGTTTTTTCCCGTTTCTGCAGAAATTTTGCAAGAGATACATTCCCTTTTATATATTTCTCTGGAATATCGCAGTATACCAAAACAGAAATAAATAATATATGAAGCTTAAAATATCTCTGCAGTGTCGGCGGATGCGCCCTCCAAACCTCCGATAGTGGGCCCCCATGTTGGCAAGCTACAATTTTGGTTCACGGACCCCGAATTAATAGAGATTTTAGTGGGGGCCATTCGCACCGTTTGGGAGGGCTCCACGAGAACAACTCGTCCCGGCAATTCCGAGGCACGAAATAGACACTTTCAGGTTCAGAAAAAACCATATTTTCCCATTTCGGTCAAAAAAAAATAAAAACACCAATCCCCAAAATCCGCAACGCCGCGGCCATCAACAAACTCAGGCGCGCCACACCACGCCCTCTCCGCACGGACCAACCAGAAACCACCGCCCCATGCCCAGCACGCAGACACGCCCGTCCACCCAGGCACAGCGCCAGCGCCACCATCGCTCAAAACCAGCAACCACAATCAAGACCAGGCCCCAAGTCCACCCAAAATCTTTCCCCAAATCCATCACACACCAACCCACCAGCCCACACGCCCGCCCCCGACAACTTCAAAACGCCCCAAACAAAAGACACTCGAAAAAACAAACACGCAAAAACCGCCCGCACCAAGCGGCCCCGCAAAATCACCACACCCAAACAGCGCCAAAAACCCCACCCAAAAACAAACAAACGCAAACACAAACAAAAAAAAACACACCACCCACACAGAAAGCAAACGCACAGCAACCAACAGCAGCAAAGACAGGAAGAAGCACAAAGACAAAAAGACCAGACAAAAACGCAGCCAGGCAGCACCCCGCCAACACCCAGAGCAACGCACAGCACAGACAGCAACAGCAACCAAACCGAGCCAGAAGAAAACACAAAAAGCACAAGCCGAGCAGCCCACCTGTTTGTGGAGGGTTGACTATTCCTAACACTGTCCCTGTATCTCTGACACGAAATTAGACACTTTCAGGTTCAGAAAAACCTATTTTACTATTTCGGTCAAAAGTTATTAATTTTAAATTAGATTATACCTTCTCGAAATGAAATCCTGCATACGCCGCTGCTATCGAACTGATGTAATTTTCATTTTCAGTTTGCGTTGCTGTTGCCACATAACCACTGGCTGCGTTCTCATCTGCATTGCACAATTCATAATCGCAACTGCAATAATGCTCTACGCCGCTTTGCTTCTCAGTGGCCGTGTTCAAGGCTACGGCGAGTATAACATGCCGTACGTCATCGTCCTACGCCTAGTGGTGCCGGCGTTTTTGATCTTAGGCGCGTCTTTGATCTTTGCCGCTTGTGCCCTTACTGTTCCTGGTCTGGTGATCCCTGAAATACTGTTTACGTTTATTGGAATCGCAGCCGTTGTAGTAGAAGCTGTATGGACAATTTTGACTTACGATTCCAAGCTGTTAGATCAAGCGATATGCGGTGTGGCGGCGTGTGTTTTAGGCGTACTCGTGTATTGTTGGTTTGTGTTTGCGTTTGTAGAATTCTACGATATTTGCGCGATCGAAACGGCGAAATATTTTTAAGACGCTGCTGTTTTACGAGGATTGTGGTGAAACTTGAACCAGGGCAAATAATCCAAAAAACTAATCCGGGCAGTCTGCATTAGCTATGTATTTTCAAACGTGTACGGTATTTATCAGTTAGCAATAGATTTTCAAACTAACGAATTTTGGGCGTTATGGATTGGAACTTACGTATAGTAGTTAATCTAAAGTCAATAAACGGGACACATATCGAAGCTCGGACTGTCGTTGATAGGTTAGGTGACATATACAGTGATGAGAATACGGTGAGAAGATTCAGCGAATGATTGAAGAGTAATGATATATTCAAATTCGACGGATTCTTGTGGAAGTACTTGAGGGCCTAAGGTTCTACAGATTATTAATGGTTTTTGCCACATGGTATTTCAGAACACAAGCGATGTTGGCTAGGACCGGTAACCGATCCATGTAATAGTGTATCAAATACTTGCGAGCGATAACAATTCTTTATACAAAATATTGCTTGTACCGCTGTTTTGAGAGGGAGGCGTAGGCCGGGGTGGTTACCTTTACTTGTTTCCAGCAGCGAATAGTGTCCAACGTCTCGTGAAATCATCAAATCATTGTGGAGGGCGGAGGGATGCCGTCAAATGAAATGTCGTTTTAGGAGTGGCAAAACAAATGAACGAGTGTTTTCGGCGGGGCACGGACAATCAAGAAGGGTTTCGGTGTGGTCATCGATATATCCAGTGCTATAACGGATGTCAAGCCAACTCAGGCAAGACTTTATTTATACAAGGGTTCTCAGTTTTAGGTATAATATATGAAAAATATCTATTGAGTCGATGTACAGAAATTCCTGGGAAGAGTATCCGAAAGAGTAGAACGGTCGAAAGCTCTAAAAAAATATTTTTACGTACCTGGGACAAAATTAATATATTAATTTTAGTTGTCATCCTATCGTTTTTAAAACCAAAATCTTAAGTATTATACACTGCAAAAATTGGTGAATCAAATTATCGACTTTCTCCTAAATAGGCTTTTCGGGACTAAACAAATTGAGTCAAGTCGACTCCACCCACCGGTCAAATTCGACTCACTGAGTCGCACGTTTCGCTCTGTAGAAGTCGGATTTGACGCATTTTCTGTAGTCTCGAAAAATCCTATTTTGGGAGATGTCGTCTCGAAAATCCTCTTTCGAGAGAGTCCAAGTTGACTCGACATTTTTGCATGTATATCTACATTAATATACATATATGTATATGTAAATATTGATCAGATGCTGCTTTCCTCGAAACAGTTCACTGCCGTGCAACTATACATATTTTTTGATTGACACACATTTTTGTTCTCTGTCTGCATTGGTTTTCAGCAAATAAAAATCTATACCATGGATGTATTTTTATACAGAAAATGTTTATCATCATCATTTCTTTCTAGATAAATTGTTGAAGTCAATTAAAGGCCGGCATATGTTCCCACAAGGTTTGTTGTGTTCATTGAAATCCAAATTCTTCTTTCGAAAACTGCAATTATGTCAGCTGATTGTGAATATCATGCTTAATAGTAATGCATCTTTTTTAATGCAAAATTTGGCTTATTTTACTTTAAGAAGCTGTACACAAACTTTTTTTGCCTGGCTTAAGCTTTAGGCGTATATGGCTTATACTTAGGCTTAGTTATAGGCTTATGCCTAGGCTTACTTATAGGATTATGCTTAGGCTTAGTTATAGGCTTATGCTTAGGCTCAGTTATAGGCTTATGCTTAGGCTTAGTTATAGGATTATTCTTAGGCTCAGTTATTAGGCTTAGTGCTTTTAGGCTTCGTTACAGGATTATGCTTAGGCTTAGTTATAGTCTTTTTGCTTAGGCTAAGTTATTAGGATTGAGTATGCTTAGGCTTAGTTATAGGCTTATGCTTAGGCTTAATTATTAGGCATATGCTTAGGCTTAGTTATAGGATTATGCTTAGGCTTAGTTATAGGATTATGCTTTAGGCTCAGTTATAGGCTTATGCTTAGGCTTAGTTATTTAGGATTATGCTTAGGCTTAGTTATTAGGCTTATGCTTAGGCTCAGTTATAGGCTTATGCTTAGGCTTAGTTATTAGGATTATGCTTTAGGCTTAGTTATAGGTATTATGCTTTAGGCTTAGTTATAGGCTTATGCTTAGGCTCAGTTATAGGCTTATGTCTTAGGCTTAGTTATAGGATTATGCTTAGGCTTAGTTATAGGCTTATGCTTAGGCTCAGTTATAGGCTTATGCTTAGGCTTAGTTATAGGATTTATGCTTAGGCTTAGTTATAGGATTATGCTTTAGGCTTAGTTATAGGCTTATGCTTAGGCTCAGTTATTTAGGCTTTATGCTTAGGCTTAGTTTTAGGATTATGCTTAGGTCTCAGTTATAGGCTTATGCTTAGGCTTCGTTACAGGCATTATTCTTAGGCTTAGTTATAGTTTTATGCTTAGGCTAAGTTATAGGATTATGCTTTAGGCTCAAGTTCTAGGCTTAAGCTTAGGCTTAATTATAGGCATATGCTTAGGCCTTAGTTGTAGGCTTAGTACTTAGGCTTAGTTATAGGCTTATGCTTAGGCTTAATTATAGGCTCATGCTTAGGCTTAGTTATAGGATTATGCCTAGGCTTACTATATAGCATTATGTTTAGGCTTAGTTATAGGCTTATGCTTAGGCTTAGTTATAGGATTATGCTTAGGCTTAGTTATAGGCTTATGCTTAGGCTTAGTTATAGGCTTATGTTTAGGCTTAGTTACAAGCTTATGCTTACGCTGAGACTTAGGCTTAGGCTAGGGCTTAGTTTTCTTAGAAATATGCTTATACTACTGTTAATATGTCCTTCAAAGTAACATTGGCCCAAAGGTTTTATATCTTGGGGCATTTTTAACCTTATTTCCTTGCCAAGGGCGCTGGTACTGGGGTGGTGGCACGAAAAACGGACCTTCGTCCATTGATCCAAAGAGTTAAGCATTAATACCAAATTCAGGTGGCAATTGTAACCTGCTGTAAGAACAAGGACCTGTGTCAGAACGGGTACACCTCGTATAGATTTAGTATTTCGAGTAGAGACTTGAAGAAAGATTATGCAAGCGTACGGTTGCTCAGAAAATAACCTGTAACCCTACTATAACAATGTATACCTACAATATCCAAAATAAAATTTAGCTCCGGCTTTTGTGCGGGCCCAGTAGCCAAGGGGAAGGCAGGGGGCTTAGCCCTTCCCTGGAAAAATTTTGGCCCCTCTAGAAGATTTTCAACCTTGCTTGCAAGTCATTGTAAACCCTTGAATGCCCCTCCTGAAAAATTTTTGCCCCCCCTAGCAAGGTGAGCTGTCCACGGGCCAGCTTTTGTGATAGCCTAGACAAAGAACTAAAGCACTTTCGTAAAGATTAGATTTGTCTTTGCACATCGTATGATAGTTTCTAATGTCAAATTACACTGATAACATAGTCTTAGTGACATCTTAAGACACATTTCTCTTCGTCCGGGATCGTATCCTCACAGCTTATGTGTACTAGCACTTATACCACTTTGCGCTTTGGTCATCATGTTTATGTAAATTGCTACGGTTTGCTGCTGATTTAATAACTAATCTGACTATTAGCTGAAACTATCATACGATGTGCAACAAACAAATACAATCTTATTAAGTACTTAATACTTCTTTTACCCTATATGATTCTCGGGCACAGTATCAGCTCGCCTAGCGCAAAAATTTAGAGGCGTGAGAGTTCGTGTTGCGGCGAGGTTGGAAGATCTGTGAGGAAATGGTTCTCTCTCTATGATGTACACTTGGCACTCCCAATCATTTGCCCAATGAGCGGAACTAATTGAACAAACAACAACTCTGATATAGGCATACAAACGCAAATGTACAAATTAGTTTTAAATCAGCAGCAAACCGTAGCATTAAAAACAACGAGTCCCCCGACACACATTTACATAAACCTATGACCAACTGGTAATAATTGCTATACACATTTGAGAATACGATCCCGGACGAAAAAATGTTCTTAAGATGTCACTAAGACTATGTTATCAGTGTAATTTGACATTAGAAACTATCATACGATGTGCAAAGACAAATCTAATCTTTACTAAAGTGCTTTAGTTCTTTTCTAGGCTATCACAAAAGCTGGCCCGTGGACAGCTCACCTTGCTAGGGGGGCAAAAATTATTCAGGAGGGGCATTCAAGGGTTTACAATGACTTACAAGCAAGGTTGAAAATCTTCTAGAGGGGCCAAAATTTTTCCAGGGAGGGCTAAGCCCCCTGCCTTCCCCTTGGCTATGGGCCCGCACAAAAGCCGGAGCTAAATTTTATTTTGGATATTGTAGGTATACATTGTTATAGTAGGGTTACAGGTTATTTTCTGAGCAACCGTACGCTTGCATAATCTTTCTTCAAGTCTCGACTCGAAATACTAAATCTATACGAGGTGTACCCGTTCTGACACAGGTCCTTGTTCTTACAGCAGGTTACAATTGCCACCTGAATTTGGTATTAATGCTTAACTCTTTGGATCAATGGACGAAGGTCCGTTTTTCGTGCCACCACCCCAGTACCAGCGCCCTTGGCAAGGAAATAAGGTTAAAAATGCCCCCAAGATATAAAACTTTGGGCCAATGTTACTTTGAAGGACATATTAACAGTAGTATAAGCATATTTCTAAGAATAAGCCCTAGCCTAAGCCTAAGGCTCAGCGTAAGCATAAGCTTGTAACTAAGCCTAAACATAAGCCTATAACTAAGCCTAAGCATAAGCCTATAACTAAGCCTAAGCATAATCCTATAACTAAGCCTAAGCATAAGCCTATAACTAAGCCTAAACATAATGCTATAAGTAAGCCTAGGCATAATCCTATAACTAAGCCTAAGCATGAGCCTATAATTAAGCCTAAGCATAAGCCTATAACTAAGCCTAAGTATAAGCCTACAACTAAGCCTAAGCATATGCCTATAATTAAGCCTAAGCTTAAGCCTATAACTAAGCCTAAGCATAATCCTATAACTTAGCCTAAGCATAAAACTATAACTAAGCCTAAGCATAATCCTGTAACGAAGCCTAAGCATAAGCCTATAACTGAGCCTAAGCATAATCCTATAACTAAGCCTAAGCATAAGCCTATAACTGAGCCTAAGCATAAGCCTATAACTAAGCCTAAGCATAATCCTATAACTAAGCCTAAGCATAATCCTATAACTAAGCCTAAGCATAAGCCTATAACTGAGCCTAAGCATAAGCCTATAACTAAGCCTAAGCATAATCCTATAACTAAGCCTAAGCATAAGCCTATAACTGAGCCTAAGCATAAGCCTATAACTAAGCCTAAGCATAATCCTATAACTAAGCCTAAGCATAATCCTATAACTAAGCCTAAGCATAAGCCTATAACTGAGCCTAAGCATAAGCCTATAACTAAGCCTAAGCATAATCCTATAACTAAGCCTAAGCATAAGCCTATAACTGAGCCTAAGCATAATCCTATAACTAAGCCTAAGCATAATCCTATAACTAAGCCTAAGCATATGCCTATAATTAAGCCTAAGCATAAGCCTATAACTAAGCCTAAGCATAATCCTATAACTTAGCCTAAGCAAAAAACTATAACTAAGCCTAAGCATAATCCTGTAACGAAGCCTAAGCATAAGCCTATAACTGAGCCTAAGCATAATCCTATAACTAAGCCTAAGCATAAGCCTATAACTGAGCCTAAGCATAAGCCTATAACTAAGCCTAAGCATAATCCTATAACTAAGCCTAGGCATAAGCCTATAACTAAGCCTAAGTATAAGCCATATACGCCTAAAGCTTAAGCCAGGCAAAAAAAGTTTGTGTACAGCTTCTTAAAGTAACATAAGCCAAATTTTGCATTAAAAAGATGCATTACTATTAAGCATGATATTCCACAATCAGCTGACATAATTGCAGTTTTCGAAGAACAATTTGGATTTCAATGAACACAACAAACCTTGTGGGAACATATGCCGGCCTTCAATTGACTTCGACAATTTTTCAGAAGAATGATGATGATAAACATTTTCTGTATAAAAATACATCCATGGTATAGATTTTTATTTGCTGAAAACCAATGCATACAGAGAGCAAAAATGTGTGTCAATCAAAAAATATGTATAGTCACGGCAGTGAACTGTTTCGAGGAAAGCAGCATCTGATTCAATATTTACATATACATATATGTATATTAATGTATATATACATGCAAAAAATGGCGAGTCAACTTGACTCTCTCCGAAATAGGATTTTCGAGACTACATCTCCGAAATAGGATTTTCGAGACTACACAAACTGAGTCAAATCCGACTTCGACAGAGTGAAACGTGCGACTCAGTGAGTCGAATTTGACTGTGGTGGAGTCGAATTTGACTCAATTTGTTTAGTCCCGAAAAGCCTATTTAGGAGAAAGTCAATTTGATTCACCAATTTTTGCAGTGTATAATACTTAAGATTTTGGTTTTAAAAACGATAGGATGACAACTAAAATTAATATATTAATTTTGTCCCAGGTACGTAAAAATATTTTTTTAGCTTTCGACCGTTTTACTCTTTCGGATACTCTTCCCAGGTTTTTGTACATTGACTCAATAGATATTTTTCATATATTATACCTGAAACTGAGAACCCTTGTATAAATAAAGTCTTGCCTGAGTTGGCTTGACATCCGTTATAGCACTGGATATATCTATGACCACACCGAAACCCTTCTTGATTGTCCGTGCCCCGCCGAAAACACTCGTTCATTTGTTTTGCCACTCCTAAAACGCATTTCATTTGACGGCATTCCTCCGCCCTCGACAATGATTTGATGATTTCACGAGACGTTGGACACTATTCGCTGCTGGAAACAAGTAAAGGTAACCACCCCGGCCTACGCCTCCCTCTCAAAACAGCGGTACAAGCAATATTTTGTATAAAGAATTGTTATCGCTCGCAAGTATTTGATACACTATTACATGGATCGGTTACCGGTCCTAGCCAACATCAGCTTGTGTTCTGAAATACCATGTGGCAACCATTAATAATCTGTAGAACCTTAGGCCCTCAAGTACTTCCACAAGAATCCGTCGAATTTGAATATATCATTACTCTTCAATCATTCGCTGAATCTTCTCACCGTATTCTCATCACTGTATATGTCACCTAACCTATCAACGACAGTCCGAGCTTCGATATGTGTCCCGTTTATTGACTTTAGATTAACTACTATACGTAAGTTCCAATCCATAACGCCCAAAATTCGTTAGTTTGAAAATCTATTGCTAACTGATAAATACCGTACACGTTTGAAAATACATAGCTAATGCAGACTGCCCGGATTAGTTTTTTGGATTATTTGCCCTGGTTCAAGTTTCACCACAATCCTCGTAAAACAGCAGCGTCTTAAAAATATTTCGCTCGTTTTCGATCGCGCAAATATCGGTACAATTGTACAAACGCAAACACAAACCAACAATACACGAGTACGCCTAAAACACACGCCGCCACACCGCATATCGCTTGATCTAACAGCTTGGAATCGTAAGTCAAAATTGTCCATACAGCTTCTACTACAACGGCTGCGATTCCAATAAACGTAAACAGTATTTCAGGGATCACCAGACCAGGAACAGTAAGGGCACAAGCGGCAAAGATCAAAGACGCGCCTAAGATCAAAAACGCCGGCACCACTAGGCGTAGGACGATGACGTACGGCATGTTATACTCGCCGTAGCCTTGAACACGGCCACTGAGAAGCAAAGCGGCGTAGAGCATTTCTGCAGTTGCGATTATGAATTGTGCAATGCAGATGAGAACGCAGCCAGTGGTTATGTGGCAACAGCAACGCAAACTGAAAATGAAAATTACATCAGTTCGATAGCAGCGGCGTATGCAGGATTTCATTTCGAGAAGGTATAATCTAATTTAAAATTAATAACTTTTGACCGAAATAGTAAAATAGGTTTTTCTGAACCTGAAAGTGTCTAATTTCGTGTCAGAGATACAGGGACGGTGTTAGGATAGTCAACCCTCCACAAACAGGTGCGAATGGCCCCCACTAAAATCTCTATTAATTCGGGGTCCGTGAACCAAAATTGTAGCTTGCCAACATGGGGGCCCACTATCGGAGGTTTGGAGGGCGCATCCGCCGACACTGCAGAGATATTTTAAGCTTCATATATTATTTATTTCTGTTTTGGTATACTGCGATATTCCAGAGAAATATATAAAAGGGAATGTATCTCTTGCAAAATTTCTGCAGAAACGGGAAAAAACTGTTTTGCAGGTTTTGCACTTTGTTAATATTTTGAAGCGTTCGCTCGCAACAAATTTTTACTTGACGGATGCTCATACCTGCCTTCCCAAAAATGAAATGCTGCCTACGCCCCTGATTAGTTCTGCGGTTCAAATCATATTCAAAACGTCAGGACCTCTTGGGTTTGAGAGTCAAGCTCTTATGTGCGAGCGGTGCTGATAAACGCCTCCCAGCCGTGATTTCTGTGTTGAATTCGAAACTTAGAAATCGATTTCGGTTGAAATTGTACAGTTATTGAGGAAAAATGTTAGGCTGACGACTGCTTTTAAGCTTTTACCTGTACATGAAGCGCTCCCAACCTTCTCGTGTTGAACTGGTTAATAATCAAAGTTAAAACTTCACTGGATTCAACTCTAAATGTTTTTGACGAGTTGAATACAAATGCATTCGTTTGACTTCTCGTTCGAATTGATCGTGAATTTATTTTCAATTTCTGTTCGAACGGCACCAGGCCGGACTCAATTACCATTACAAAAGACATAAGTTTCGTTTTCATGGGATCAGGGCCTCCCGGAACACCGCACACACGGTACTGATCTCGCGTAGAAACGAGTAGCCCTTTAAACATAACTTGCTCGACAACTCGATTCCTCGACTTACTTGTACTGGGCGTCCATCTTATGCCACTGTCTGCCTTTCCGGGCCGAGCCTGCCATGCTTTTACCAGCGGCGTCCTTTGAACTAAAGATCAAAGGCGTGCCGTCGTCGTCAAAAGTAAAATCCTGACGTTTCCGGATCTTTGACTTCGATGAGTTTCGCCTGTGAGTCTACGAACAAAAAGTGTTTTTGACCTGAAAATTGATAAAATGGCATTTTGCTGGTTTCACAGGCAAGGAAACGTAACTAAATTAGACTGAAGGCTTCAGTGTCGTAGGTTTAAGGGTCAAATTTGAGCTGGTATTGAGGATTGATTAGTCGGAATCGATTAATTAAATTATAAAGTGACTAGATTGTAACCTAAAAAGCAGTATGGTACTACGGCCCATGTA
Organism: Enoplolaimus lenunculus; assembly: GCA_030248215.1. Lineage (NCBI taxonomy): Eukaryota > Metazoa > Nematoda > Enoplea > Enoplida > Thoracostomopsidae > Enoplolaimus > Enoplolaimus lenunculus. The sequence continues at coordinate 84,628 of JASANG010000459.1, forward strand.
TAAAACATTGCCGGATCGTTTTACGGAGGGGCTATAATAGAGTCATTTTAAGCTTTAGACTAATTTTTGCTTAGGCTTAGGTTAGGCTAAGGCTTAGGCGTCGGCTTATGAATACGCTCATCCATACGCTTAATCTTAGGAATATGCTTATACTGCTGTTACGGCCCTGTTTTATACATGGACCGGTACTACTGTAGTGACTCGAATCAGACGGAAGTGTTTGATATGTATTTTGCCTTCCCACAGGGTATTAATTTATTAGTCAATTTCGGACATGAGTGTATACGTAGGAATACTTTTAAACTTGAATATTGTAGATATACTTGGAGTAGCAAAATTCACCGGTGAACTTTACTTCTTCCAGAAACCAATTATGTAAATTGGGATAATTGACATTTACGGACTGTAATTAGAAATTTTTAACTCTGTCCATCTACAGACTTTGACTATGGATTTCTCATTGATTAAAACTCAAAGTCCGATTGTTTTATACCCGCCTATTTGGGTCGGTACAGTAAATAGGTTCGCAATTCAAATTCTTCAAATTGCAGTTGCATTCTGATCGATAAAACGCCGTCAATTATTCGTCCAGCCGGGACGTATTAAAAACTGGGCCAGGAGGACAACATTTTTCTCAAGTCTACTTTGCAAAAAAGGCAAGTCAAACTGACTCTCTCCAAAATAGGCTTTTCCGGACCACAGAAAATTGAGTCAAATTCGACTCCGCCAGAGTCAAATTCGACTCACTGTTTTTTGCAGTGTATTTTTGTCAACCAGA